>JAODKN010000046.1:4473945-4486277 GCA_026774425.1 Petrocephalus zakoni
TGCTGTTTGTGAGTGCCCGTTTCCGTGCTGTTTGTGAGTGCCCTTTGCCGTGCTGTTTGTGAGTGCCCTTTGCCGTGCTGTTTGTGAGTGCCCTTTGCCGTGCTGTTTGTGAGTGCCCGTTTCTGTGCTTTGCACTGTCTAATGCTGTTGGATGTTACTGACTGGATGGTGCAAGTAAGAATTCCTATGTACTTATGTAGGAAAGGCAAGTATCTTGAATCTTGAACCAAGCACCGCGAGCATGAGGCCGTCACATGAACATAAAGGCATCAGGCTGATGTCACACTCAGAGTGGCCAGTTCTCATTGCACATAGGAGAACTCCTACCGTACCGTGTTACCCGGAGATTCTCGTTTGTACAGAACCGAATGACATGGTAGAAGTGTTTCTTTTCTATTTTAGCTGAGACTGCTCCAAGAAGGACTATATAAGGTTGGTCCTACCCTCCAGACTCACTGTCTGAATGGACCGGAACAGCTTTTGCACCTTCACAGGACAGACATTCATTCACTGCACAACCCACTGTGCAATACTATTTATTTCTAAGCCATTACTATGGAATTTTGTGCAATACTTTCCTAATGCAATACTAATGCGTCCGTATAATCTTTATGTTTATGCTAGAACAACTCATTCTAATGCAAAAGCATTATTTGCAACACATTAAACACCCAGGATCAGTGTAAGAGGCACAGAGACAGAAAGAAACCGTCTGCCTTTGCATTTTCGATTAAGAAGGAAATATATAGCAGCCAGCGAAATCCTGTATGTAATCTAGCATCCACCTTACTGTTACAAAGGTCAAGGGCATAGAAATGGGTATGTATGGAGGGTGGGGCGTACCATGTGTGATTAGGGGGGTTTGAGACCGATTTGGGCCCTACCAATGTGTAACCCATACCCACGCCTTAAAGGAGACGTGAAGGTGGCCAGCAACATCCTTTTGTGTTGCTAGCTTCTTGTCCCCTTTTAACCTCTAACAGTTACAGCTTCAGTTACTAGAAAAAGACATTTGAGCTCTATGAAAAACATGTGCTAATCAGTTGCCGAAGAAAATGCAGACTTTTTTATGTCAATGACTTGACTGGGGAAACACGGGACAGGCAAGCGCATTTATACGGGACTAACGAGGGAGGCTGACGAGAGGCAGCTGGGAGTGATTACCACAAGGGTTAGGAACAAGCAGTAAGACAAGGCATAGCTTGTTAGGGTGACGTTAGGGAGGAGACAGGAGGGTCAGATGGACATGCTGGCAGGACGTGACAATAACACCGGGACAATCTTAATTCGATATAAAGCATCAGATCCCGGTCGTGTTTCCGTTAAGGTACGGGCGAGCACAGAGGCAGCAGTGACAGACAGGCGGATGCCCCGCCCTTCACCGCTGAATCATGTGACCCTGGGGAAACCAGGGCCTGCTCACAGCTTCAGGAGAGCTGACAAAAAGCAGGGATTGTTTTCAGGATGCAGCTCTTGTCCTCCTCTAAGTGGAGACATTATCATTTCGAGCTGTGCAACCTGAAAGCGTATTAATATGCGTTTACATCTGTCTCATATTAATATTCATGCCTGAATCCACATCGCTACACAAAGCCAATTTTCTGGCCATCTGGGTTATAGCTGGTGGAGGTGATGATGAATACATTTTATTTCCGAGCCGAGGAAACATCATGAACCTCTCTCCTTTGTCTCTTTGAGTGTTTGCTTTTAGGCCTGAAGATTTTAATTGTGAAAAGCATGGAGGTTCAAAGCCATTAGTGGCTCAGTGCTCAGAGTCTCCTCTTCACAATCTAGGAGACCAGGGCTGGGAATTAATTAAGAATCCAGCGGTGAAATGCTCTGAATTGTAACAAGAAATGAGGGCAGCAATTGCAGGCAGACTTCAGGCTGGAGTTAGTGATTATATTGAATGAGATTAATTGTGAGAATATCAGAGGAATGACTTTGACATCCAGAATGACCTTGCAGAGACCTTTCAGATAACCCTTTCAGAAGCTTTCAGCCCTGAAGCACAGCAAGCCTTTTAAAATCGATACTTTTCCAAAATGTTTTAAATAAAATAGAAGCACTCGGGGAAATCTAGTTTGTACAATGGCAGTTCCTGATATGCACATATATTAACTTAATTTTATAAGTATAAACCAGAATCAACAAGCATTTATTTTCTTAATTTAAAGCCCATCTGACATTAAAGCTAACACAGGACCGTCACACAATGTGTAAAAGTAAGCATATTATTTTCTTTTTAATTAATTTTTCTTGCCTTCTCTATTGCTTCTGTAATGCAATATAAAAAATTTCTGAGACTGTAATAACGTGAACATTTCTGTAGAGTTTCACAGTCTTGTTAAGCCTAAAACATGAAATATGTCAGTGCTGTTTATCAGACCATATAAAATGAAGGTCCTGATGCGTTTGACAGGCGCCTCAGCTTGTAACACTTTAGATATTGATGCCAGGTTTACTGGGGCTTCGTCGCACTGGAGGAGAGGCAGCGACTCTGAGTGTTGGCCTCGTGCTTCATTTATGGTGGCAGCTTGATGATTCAGGGAACTGCAAGTGGGTGTTGGGGACTTGAGAGACAACTGACCGTGTGTCAATGTGCTGGTGAGAGTCACCGTGCCGCATCTCAGAGGAACTGCCCCGTGCGTTCATTTATGTAGAGTATACACTAAACACCTTGGCAAGGCGAATGCGAAGCTATGCAGAGTTACCTGAAGGTCTAAGTGGGAGTTTGTGTATGACTCGGTGGGTTAGGGTCTGTACCTATGATCAGAAGGTTTCTGGTTTGAATCCCACTACTCTAAAATTATCCATGTCACCATTATCAGAAATTTTATCTCAGTTTTGGGTTTTGTTTTTATTTCAGATGATAATGCTGCCATGATAAAGTGGTCCTTTGTCCCCTGTGGAGTTCTATAGGTGCTCACTGACCGGGCTACTGTTCCAGGATTTCTCAGTTAACTTACCTGGTCCAATAGGAATTGCTCACTACTTAAAGTATTTTTGGACAATCATGACTTCTAGCTTAAGTTAAGCTTGCTGACTGAGAAATCCTGCTTTGTGAAACACCACCCAGCACAAACACGATGAGACTTTGTTAATCCCTGGGGGAAATTCTTGGAAGAAGGAAATATGGGCCATAGAGGAAGCAAGTGGGCAACCTTGGTGTTATTAGAACCAACCAAGGTAAGCAGCCCAGTGGGAGTTTGTCATGACATGAGCCACAAGGTCCCCCTATTACTGAGCACAACCCGCGAGTCGGCACTGAAACCCACACGTGTGCTTAAGCCCTGGGGGACGACCCTCCCACTTTCCAGGAAGACCATTGCATTTCTCCATGACCAAATTTGTGATGATCCAGGCGGGATTTCTAGAAACAACCGCGTCATCATGTACTTTCTTTTAGATATGCTTTTGGACACAGTGACATATGACATATGCTGTTGAGGAGCTAACTTGGCATTAGTGCACCTAGGCTGATCTTCCTGGTACGAGTTACACAACAACTTCCAACAAAGCAAGACCCTGATAAGATTATTCAGCAACCAGAAGTGTAAGACATGTACAGATGTGACACATGAATATGGTGGATACCCGCCACATCCTACTTCTCATGCTTAAATGCTGTTTTTGCCCCTTCCTACCAGGGTTGCCAGCTTTTGCATGTGGCGTGACGCACACATACGCAAGAAATCTAACAGGAAATCAATATTATTCCACGATAAACCTAAAATTGGCTACATCAAAAGTGTTCGGGTAGTTTGCAAACCCTGCAGACTATTTTCAAGGTAATGAGGCCGTTACCTACATGCAAACGTGTGTCCGTGTGTGTGCGGACTTGTCTTGAATTGAAAATCTCACTCCAGCCAGCTGACCGAAGTTGGCAATCCTCCCTGCAGCGCTGCCAGGAACATCCTTACACTGAGGAATCAGCTCATGCTCATTCGGTCCTGAGAGGTTTCGGTCTAATTAACAGAGGCAACCAGTCGGCACAACTGCAAACATCCACAGTCCCAGAGACGGCGAGAGGGCTGCACTGACACCAGCCCTCACCAGGGGGCAGCGACGATAATGCTTAGGGCAGGAGTAACCCCCTCCCCAACATATGTCATTGCCAATCTGGCAGACGGGAGTATCTCCCCCCTCTGACATAACCTGTCAGTGCGGTACAGCGGCTCCGGAACACAAAGTGCAGAGATCCGCACGGATGCAGTCCATTTCCTGTTAATTGGTGTTTTTATAATAACACCATCTGTTCTTAAAGAAGTCAGACGCCGTCTCCAGGAATGCGGCTTTTTACGGCAGACGTTTTCGCAGGCCCTGGGCAGGGACGGACGCCAAGCCGGCTTCGCGGCTCGGGATTGTTTACGAGGGTAAAACATGATGGAGAAGACAGACATGGCCAGAGATACTGGTAATGATTCGGAATCCGTTCCAATCCACCCGGCTGGACGGAGGAGCTGCTCCTGGCTCCACCCATATCCGCTGTTAGTCATGTTTTTATCGATGTCTACGGGGTCAAACTTTTGCGTAGCACTAAACCGGTCCCTGTCAGCCAAAAGTACAGATGGGCCGTCTGTCACGGCGCCTCTTCCTGTCACCATGGAAAGCTGTGCCGGCCGGCGACGTGCCACTTCAGGCCTTCAGTTCCTCAGCGAACGCTGGCTTCCCACGATACGGCTGCTGCACACGGCCGGGGCTCTTTTAACCGAGAGCTGGAATGGCCCAAATGCACCTCATTGGGAACTTTCAGAGACTTCAATTTACCTCTCATCTGTACTCTTCAGCTTTAATTGTCACATACCAGCATTTCTCTGTTCTGTTTAGATGTCAAATATTTCGGCATTCAGAAGTCTCACACCAATCAGACTCATGTCCTTATATGTGTCAACATTTATATTTAACTGATGTCACATAAGGTGCTGTGCTGTAGGTGAGTAAACTGGACTACTTGTTATGTTACTCACAGACACAGCAAGAGGAAATATATTTCCTCCAAACACTAATCCCATGTCTTTTACAAAGGCTGCTGCGAAGTATGTGGTAGAAAGAGCCTGCCACCCAGTGGAGCAAACGTGTAACTACACCATTATGGTGCTTGCACTGTAAGATGGAGGGCTATCCACCCGATCTACCTAAATGCTCCAAATAAAAATATTTTTAAATATTATTTCATATCAAAATTAATAATTAACAACTATTAAATGGAATTGAAATGGAAATTAGATTTTACCCATTTGTAATTCTCTTGTAAAGATTTGTATATCTGTCAATGAAATAAAGGCCTCCACGGCAAAGCAGAAATATATATTTTACAAAAAATTCAGTGCACCTTGTCAATCAAAGCAAAAACCTCATAATTACTTTATACTGCACAAGGTCCCTTAGACTGAAACCAGTGTGTGGCGAAATTGATAATATGAACTGGATCTGTTTTACATTTTACACTTTCCCATTATCCCTTTGAGAACCCGCATTTCACAAATTAAGGGTTTTATGCCTCCGAAGCATTACGCCTGAGAGCAGCTTACAGAGAATCCATGTGCTTTGATTCTGCTGAAAATCCATGTTAAGCTGGAGTGCTGGAGAAGTGATACGACATCAAGCCACCGGGTAAATAAAAACGCCCTCTTACATTTAGGATCTTCTCATGTCCGTCACAGACGAATCGCCTTTCTGGGGAATCAACTCGCATGCTCTGAGGCAAGAAAAAAAAAAAAAACAACTATCCAAGGTTTTTGCCTGAACCACAAAAACGCAGCCCGAGGTGCTGACCGCACTCGGCAAACAGCACTACCTCTGTGTCTCTGCCTGCACCGACATTGCCGCGCATGATTAAACATGATAATTAAGAGCTACAGACATCTTCCACCCAGCTGCTGCTGACACTCGTGCCTTTGAAACAGGGCAGTGAATTACTCTGAATCCCCATCCATTTCAATCATCACAAACCCTGCTTCAAACAAACTAAATTAATACAGCTGTTAATGGGCTGAGTTTACTGTGTCCTCATTACAGTAAACGTAAAATGACGGTTCGGGCAGACCTGATCTTACACCTTCTAACCCGGTATTTGAAAGTAGCAACAAACATGACATGGCCTAAAGCCACACTTCAATGTACATGTTTACATTGTCGTGCCTGAAAAGCGTACTACAGGATTTCTTTGCCGCTGTTTTGTTGCCTCACATTTCCAGGATTGAGGGTTGAAATACAACCCTGCTTTGTGTTTGAGCCTGTGCTTCCTGGGCCTGTGCTTCCTGGGCCTGTGCTTCTTGTGCCTGTGCTTCCTGTGCCTGTGCTTCTTGTGCCTGTGCTTCCTGGGCCTGTGCTTCTTGTGCCTGTGCTTCCTGTGCCTGTGCTTCCTGGGCCTGTGCTTCCTGGGCCTGTGCTTCTTGTGCCTGTGCTTCCTGGGCCTGTGCTTCCTGGGCCTGTGCTTCCTGGGCCTGTGCTTCCTGGGCCAAGGGGTTGTCCTCCAGTTTCCACTAGGGTGACCATACGTCTTCTTTTTCCCAGACTTGACCTCTTTTTTTGGGACCTAAAATGCCTGAAATGTCTGGGATTTGTCTTTGGTCGATGCTGACATTTGCTTTCTGCCATCAGAATACTTTGTGTGCATATTTGCGCTGCTCTGACATCTCTCTCTGCATCCTTCTCCTGCGGTTCTTTAATGCAAAGCAATATATGGGCACCCCACTTTCCACCAGCCAAACCAAAATATTCCATTCTATGTGTATGTGGGTCATGTTTATATTACATTGCGAGGATCAAATGTCCCCACAATGTGATAAAACAGTTATTTTGATGTTGAGGGGAGTATCTAAATTTTATAAAAATCTGTGAATGCAATCAAAAAAGTAAAAATGCCGAAAGTCATGTATTTTATTTGGAATACAAACGCATGTGTGTGTGTGTGTGTGTGTGTGTGTGTGTGTGCACATACGTGATTTCTCAAAAGAGTCTAACCCTCTGCTCGATTATGAACAAAATGCTACATACTGTGATAGAGGTTAAAAGTCTAGACTTGGGCTAAAAATGCTTTATAATTATTTTGCGTCATCGGGGGCATTTATAACAAGAGTTCAATTCATAGTAAACTAGTGGAAACAGGAAAGTTCAACCAACAAACATCCACTTAAAATAATGAGACACACCTCTTCAGCTTCAGTCACTTAACAACAATCAGTCATTCAGACATGTTACGTACTCTGAGGAATATAAGAGTATAAAAAAGATCAGGAAAATCAATAGATTAATTGATCTTATTAATCAGCCATACAATAAAAAAAGTGTTTTCTTTGCATAGTGACTAAGCAAGATTTAATAAACACGGACACACTGAAGGCTGGGAACCATAGGAAAGACTGCATTTGAGCAGAGAAATCGGGAAGGTGTTGCGGACACACAGGCCAAGCAGAAGCACACAGACGGGCCTGAGCTCTGCGCCGTCACCGCGCTGGCGCGCGGGAGCCTCCGATTTCCGGTTTTCCCGGAAGGAAGTGGGACCGGCCCCCGCGTCTCCATGGAGACGGCTCCATAGCTACCGCGCTATAGCTAACCGGGCTAACCGGGCAAGCGACCCCCCTGCGCGGTTATGCTTCAGCCACCGTATTAGTATCGTAGCTACGAGCCATGAGTCGCACTCCTGACGCCAGGACCAGGTAATAGCATCGGTGACGCGTGCTAGGCGGCTAACCGTGCAGCTAACGGCAGGGGCTGTGGATAGCGGCGTCTGCTCCCGTTAGCCTGCGGGCTAGCTGGCTAACGCCTCCTGAAAGACCATTTAAGCGTCATAAGTACCCTCGTGTAATATACGAATGTTGTATATATACATCTTGAATGCAGTGGGCAGCCCTGTGAGGTGTGAAGTGACTGCGGCCACGTTTGGATGTGTGTGTTCCGCATGACTGCAGGGATGGCCAGACGAGGCAGTTTCAGGAGAACATCACCAACGTGGAGAAGCACTTCGGGGAGCTTTGCCAGCTGTTCGCCGCGTATATCCGCAAGACGGCCCGTCTGCGGGACAAGGCGGACCTGCTGGTCCGGGAGGTCAGCCAGTATGCGGACACGGAGACCCCCAGTTTGAAGGGCGGCCTGAAACTGTTCGCAGATCAGCTTGCCAAAATTCAGGATTATCGCCAAGCAGAGGTACACATCAGTCCCGTATTCTTATTCTAACCAAAGCAACATGTTGAGTATGTAGGTTATAGTTTTAAGACATTCCATGTTTTTGCACTTGTCTGTCTGTCTGTGTAGGGGTATGTAATTCTGTGCGACTGTGTGACAATAAAGCCCCTCTTGACTTAACATGAGGTGGTTCTCCGCCCCTGTAAAACACATCATGATTAACGTGCTGATGTAAACATTTGTGAAGAACACGTTCTCATGCCGTCTGCAGGTGGAGCGACTGGAGGTGAAAGTGATAGAACCTTTGAAGTGCTACGGGACGGTCGTAAAACTGAAGAGGGTAAGGGAAGCCTGTGCTCCAAGATCAGCATTTGTGAGGCCGTCTCTGATGGTGTTAGCACCTTGACTGAGTTGTGTCCCGACAGGAAGATCTGAAAAACACGCAGAATGCCAGGACCCGGGAGGCCAAGCAGATGGAGCAGCTGGAGAGGATGAGGCAGAAGAGGCCCTCAGACAGACAGGTCATCGTATCCTTTGCCCAAGCTTCCCGCGGCACGACACCTCAACATTTACAATCATCAGTTGGATTCTCATTGATCCTGTAGCTCAACAAGCAGAGCGTTGCGCTAACAATGCTCATGTGTACAAATCCCAAAGAGAACACAAAATTGTAACCATTCCATCCTCTGCAAATTGCTTTAGATGGAAAAAAGATAAATCTGTCTCCACTTCTCCACTTTTGCAGTCTGTTGTCCTGTTTACACTTATAACGATAATGTATGTTTCTGAAATTGAAATCAAGGAAGACTGTGGCTCAAAGGTGGCTCCTTAACAGCTTTTCAGTCTCAGGTCAGTCCTGGAGGATGTATCTCATTTCAAACTGGTGATGTATTCGACTTTAAATTTGTGCAAGGGCTTCAGTGTTGCTCAGCAGTGGGGACCCTTTTGGGGGTTTAGTCTGACATTTACTGCCAAGTATGACATTTAACTTTGCTGTTAAATTAGTGTAAGATCCTGTCCTGGGAAAGCGCACCTGTCAGCAGAATTGTTTGTTCGGAATGGGGGACTGACATGGTGTTTGTGATACGAGGCAGGCTGAAAGTGAACTACAACGGGCTACGATGGACGCCACACGCACCACACGCCAACTGGAGGAGACCATAGATGAGTTTGAGAAGCAGAAGATATGTGATATCAAGGTGAGCATCAAGATCCATCTGACTGATGCATCTCTGGTACATTTATAATGCAGGACATGTAACAGGCAATATAACTACCTAAATAAACAAAATGAGGGTGGTTGAAGATCTGTTATCATACGTCATTCAGAGCATCTTGGGACAGTTCATCACCATCGAGATGGCCTTCCATGCGAAGGCCTTGGAGGTCTACACCACCGCATACCAGCACATCCAGAACGTTGATGAGGAGGAAGACCTGGAGGTGAGCACTGTAGCGCCTGAGAATGCAGGTCACAGAAAGGTAGGACATTGTGCTGTACACCCACAATGCAGTCAGGGGCTTGTAGTCGCTGCATGTAGTGAGAAGCAGGCCATGACCAGAGCTCGTTTATTTGCCATGTTGACTTCAGGGGGCCTATCAGTGTAGATCTGTATTCCTGCTGCTTTTAATTCTGGGGCCTGTGTCATCTGGTAAAGGCTCTCTAAAAGTTTCTAGAAATTTGCTTGTCCTAATTGGAGTCACTTAACCATGGGCAAGTGACTGAACAGGGATTTTGGCCGGAATCAGAGTCACATCTGGGGTGCTGAAGAACGATTGTAAAGGAAGCAGAAGAACTTAACACTTCCAAAGTTTACAGGTTTCCTGAGATACATCTTCCAAGCCTGTGAGACCCTCTGTGCTGTGATCAATGCCCTTGTGTCTTCCTATGAATGGCCCATGTGCCTTCAGGGTCTCCCTACACTCACCTTTCTGTCCTTTACAGTTCAGGTAAAGCTTCCCTTGGGTCTACCTGACCTTTCGTCATCTCCCCCAGGTGTTCAGAAGCCTACTGCATCCCCCAGACTACCAGACCCGCTTAGACATCGTACGTGCCAATTCCAAAAGCTCACTGAACCGGACCAGCTCCAGCCTGAGCAAAACCGGAACGCTGCAGGTCAGCTGAGTGCCGGGGCGCCACGTTACCGATACACTTCAGTCAAAGTATATTTTATTGTCAGCTTCAGCTTCAGTCATACACTGAGGTGAAGTATCGCTCTTGGCCTGGTGGCACAGTCGTTAGCGCTGTCTTCTGGGTGCGAGGCAACCGTGCCTCCATGTGTGTGGAGTTTGCATATTCTTCATATACTTCAGTCTCCTCCACACAATCCAAATGCATTCTACAGTTCATCTGAGTTGCCAAATTCCCCACTGGAGTGAATTTGTATGTGATTGGTGTGTGTGCCCATCCTGGGTTATTCTGTGCCATGTGCTTGTAGCCTTCGGGACTGCAGACCCCCTGACCCGGAATAGGATGTATGAATGTGACTGAGAGTGAGAAGTAATAAATATGACAATATAATAATACAATTATTGAGACATATAAGCATAATTTAAACAAAGAAATAGTTAACCACCTAATAAGGGGGATAGAGGCAAATATGGTGTATATTGGTGGAAATATGGCATAGAATTGGATGAGCAATAAATAGGTTTAGAACCAGAGTTACAGTAATGGGCTGTTTTTACGCCTCACGTTCTAGGCTTTGAGGCTACAGAACCTCCTACCAGACAGCAATGGGGCAAAGAGCTTGTGGGGGGGGTACAGTTGGGTCTTGATTATGCCAGTGGTTACCGAGACCATTTTAAATGTCCAGCAGAGGAGGCAGAATGGTCCTAGCAGTCCTCTCTGCTGCTTTACACTCTTCCATGCCTCAGGGTTAGGGGACCTCCTTGCTCAGCGAGATCCCCCCCCTAGGTCCAGCCCATTCTGTCGATATGCCTCTGCTGTAATCGAGAACACATGGAGTCGACACCTGCAGCGCTTCGATGTCCCAGAGCCTGTTTACTCTGTTTGTAAACCTGCTTAATCACAGCCTAATTTACCATAGCAACAAAGAACTCCCAACAGAAGCATGAAAAGAGAAGACGAAGATGATGAGGAGGAGGAGGACGAGGATGATCTAGAAGACGTCACCGAAGACGAAAACTGACTTAACTGTTCAAAGTGCCATTTTAAAGCCATTTTATACTTGTATTCTGACTGTATTACTGAATAATTATACATGGTATTATATGTCAATTGATTTGATAAACTATATTGTTATAAAGTGAAGCTGACTGTATAATATACATTTCTTAGCTGAGACCATAAACGCATTTACACATGGAATAATTGTTTCCCATCTCTTCTGGGGTACTTGGTTACTGGAGTATCCAGATAGTCCTGAATCACAGGAATTAGGCTTCCTGCTTAGGGCTGAATGACTGTCTGTGCATCTCATGTTGATCACATAAGGACAAGGCCAAAAGGAACGCACTGCCGAAGGGAAGCCTTTTTCCATATGCGTGGATGGATGGTTGTCACGTGACAGTCTTCTGATTGCAGAAAACACATAACTATTTTGTGACAGTTTTATGTACAAGCATATTGATACATGGACACTTGTGAGTCTTGTGTGGATTATCAGGTTTTATCCATATTTTGAACCATTCGAATAATAAACAATGTAAAACAATAGGAACTTCAGGAGATGAAAACAGGGGTGACTTGTATATCATTCGCAATTCGCAGTCTTGCATTTACCCAGATATTTGGCATTTACAGAAATGACCAAGAAAGGTAAACCCCTGTCGACTATTGCAACCGTCCCCTGTTATGGGGTTAGTTGTAACATTTGACTTTGCCTATTCAAGTAAAACTTGTATGTGTATCATCATATGTACACAAGTTACAGCAGTGTGTGTGTGTGGGTGGGTAGCTGACAGATGTGGGGTTAATGTGTTAAAATGTTGTCTTTCCAGTATATACAGTCTCTGAGAAACTGGAGGAAACGTAAAAAGTGTTGCAGCCGTCCCCCATCTCCCCTACCTGACGTGAACAGGAAGTGAGATGATTATGTGAGGCCCTTTATTGGACGCATTTAACAAAATATATTACGAGGCTGCTGGTATATAACGAAACATAAGACGAGGGCTAGAAGAGGTGAATTATCCCTGTGAGCCCTTGCTAGCCATTGGTATTGCATTTAACGTTATAGCAA
>JAODKN010000046.1:4502705-4523080 GCA_026774425.1 Petrocephalus zakoni
TTTTGTTTCATACAGTTGTCAGCCAGGCATCTAACTATGAAAAAATTACACTCCAAAAGACCCCGGGCTTCTGAAAGAACAACCCGGGCTTAAACCCAGTAAGCCACCCCCACGCTCCGCCCCTGATTGGCAGTGATGGTGAGTACGCCAAAATGACAGTGATGGTGAGTATGCCGCAATGGCAGTCATGGTGAGTACGCCATAATGACAGTGATGGTGAGTATGCCATAATGACAGTGATGGTGAGTATGCCATAATTACAGTGATGGTGAGTATGCTGCAATGGCAGTGATGGTGAGTATGCCGTAATGACAGTGATGGTGAGTATGCCGCAATGGCAGTGATGGTGAGTATTCTACAATGGCAGTGATGGTGAGTACGCCGCACTGGCAGTGATAGTGAGTATGGCGCAATGGCAGTGATGGTGAGTATGCCGCAATGGCAGTGATGGTGAGTATGCCATAATGACAGTGATGGTGAGTATGCCGTAATGACAGTGATGGTGAGTATGCCGCAATGGCAGTGATGGTGAGTACTCTGCAATGGCAGTGATGGTGAGTATGCCGCATTGGCAGTGATGGTGAGTACGCCATAATGACAGTGATGGTGAGTATGCCGTAATGACAGTGATGGTGAGTATGCCGCAATGACAGTGATGGTGAGTATGCTGCGATGGCAGTGATGGTGAGTATGCCATAATGACAGTGATTGTGAGTATGCCGCAATGGCAGTGACGGTGAGTACTCTGCAATGGCAGTGATGGTGAGTATGCCGCATTGGCAGTGATGGTGAGTACGCCATGATGGCAGTGATGGTGAGTATGCTGTAATGACAATGATGGTGAGTATGCCGTAATGACAGTGATGGTGAGTATGCCATAATGACGGTGATGGTGAGTATGCCGCAATGGCAGTGATGGTGAGTACGCCGCAATGGCAGTGATGGTGAGTATGCCGCAATGGCAGTGGTGGTGAGTACGCCACAATGGCTGTGATGGTGAGTATGCCATAATCACAGTGATGGTGAGTACGCCATAATGACAGTGATGGTGAGTATGCCGCAATGGCAGTGATGGTGAGTACGCCACAATGGCCGTGATGGTGAGTATGCCATAATGACAGTGATGCTGAGTATGCCGCAATGGCAGTCATGGTGAGTACGCCATAATGACAGTGATGGTGAGTATGCTGCGATGGCAGTGATGGTGAGTACGCCATAATGACAGTGATGGTGAGTATGCCGCAATGGCAGTGATGGTGAGTATGCTGTGATGGCAGTGATGGTGAATACGCCATAATGACAGTGATGTTGAGTATGCCGCAATGGCAGTGATGGTGAGTACGCCATAATGACAGTGATGGTGAGTATGCCGCAATGGCAGTGATGGTGAGTACGCCGCAATGGCAGTGATGGTGAGTACGCCATAATGACAGTGATGGTGAATTCTCTGCGATAGCGGTGATGGTGAGTACTCCGTATGCCTTTTCTTTTTAGGTACTCTAATATTTTTTAGAATGTGGATAGAAAGCCAAAGCGATGCAGCTTGTGAAATTCACTTTAATCTCCAATGCCTATTTCAGATGTGATAAATAAAACAAGCCAGATGAGCGGATGCGTCGCCTGTCAGGAGAAGCGGTTGCAGGCGTAGCTGTACGGAATGTTCTGTCGGCGTGTGAGACACATTCCCAGTTCCCTGGGCCTCCTTCCCGATTCCCGCAGTACCTCTTTTATTATTGCCAAGAAAAGCCAGGGATCAGTTGTCAGGTCGACCACTGCGGGTCCTGGCTGCTGCCAGAGCAACAGGTGAGAGAGAAAAGCACTATATAAATGTTGTTCAATTTAACCCCAGCACCGTGTTAGCCTACTTATATGTTATTATATACTGTATATTATATGCATTATGTTCATAACGTATACTGTATGTAACATGTTTTATTATCTATTTTTATATGTTAAGTTTGCAAGCAAGTATTTCATTGTATTTGTACAAATGACTGTAAAGCTTTTGAACCCTTGAATCCTAATGCGAATGGCTGCATTTAAACTTTCAGGGTTTTGTGCTTCATGGAGACTCATTCCCTCTGGGATGAGAGGAGAGCAAAGCAGGTGACTCATGGATCCAAGCAGCTTTCGGGATTATTTGATTAAATCTTCCCTGAAGATGAGGCATACAGCGCTCCCCCCCCCCCCCCCCACTCCCCTGGAAAACTGTTGAGTTCCAAACGAATCGCGGATCATACCTGTAATCTTTTCACACAGGGCCCTTAATTAGCATGGGACCCACAGCCTGGCCTCCCCCAAGAATGACATCAGTTGTTTGTGTCATCCGTTGTGTAGCAAAAGTCATATATTTTAGGTACAGAAAAGAGAAAATGTGGAGAGGCATGTTCTTCCTCGAGGATACGGCACGGCGTGTCTTGGTCCGCCAGTCGCATTGATCTGCACTACCAAGGAGTTTTCCTATCGGGCGAATTTAGGATATCAACCGAAGCAACACACCATTACGAAAACAACCATTATAACATCATGGATACACCAGTACCTTCAACTGTAAAAGAACGTTATTTTCTATCGATAAACATAATCCAAAACCCTTGACAAAGAACACCCTCCTGGTAAGACCAACCCGAAAGCTATATCACCTGAATGCAGTTTTTCATTTTAAACCCATTTCTAGGGCAGATGTGCTCCTGACTTTGCCTGTATGCTCTCCGACTCTGGACACCTTTGTAGTGTCTGATTTGCATTTAAATCTTATCGCTCAGAGCTTTGGTGTCTCAGCGTCCTTTCAGGCAGGATAAAGAGTCCGAAGGAATAATCATCTGACACGAGTGTAAGATGAGTGAATTTTAATGTCCATATTGACGGTTGTAGACAGGGTCCTGACTGGCATTTACTACATATTCAATGAATGAATAGAGGTTTCCTATAAGAAGTGCTTCCACTGAGGAGTACTTCTAATCCCTGCTTTTTTGAGTTAACTTTGTGGTGGCTGCTTGAAGACATTTATCATTCTTTAATTACCAGTAAATAAAAGTAACGTAGCTTAAAATGAACCCCCCCCATGAGTGGTGAATAGTAAGGAAGCGATGCAGAGCCAGAATAGCGATGCAGAGCCAGACAGGACGTAACTCAACATAATAGCAGGTAAATACCAATTCACTGATTGCAATTTGTACTGATTTGCACTATTGCTTATATTTTCTTATAATTCTTGTTTGTTTATTATTACCATCATCATTGTTGTTATTGTTCTGTTAAATGTGTTATCATTTGAATTTATGCATTGAATTTACTGCCAATACAAATTCCGTACCTACAAATGTAGGTTTACTTGGCCAATCAAGTGAATTCTGATTCTGCATCTGTGTCCATAGCATAGATAAGTTGAATTTAGCTGTAGATATTCATGCTGACTGCTGGATGAAACCCCAATGTTCACACAGCACCTGCAAGGGCCCATTGATGTTGGGATACCTAGTCTTCGTCACCTGACCTGAAGGTCAACTCACTCGGTGTGACCTGGTGTTTTCAATCAGGTCCTCAGAGCCTTTGAATGTGTCCCTCACATCTCCCAGGGACACAGCAGATGCCCAGAGCATCACAGCAAAACACACCCATCTCATTAAAAGCAGCCTGTTCACCTCACAACATTTCTTAGATCAAGGGCTGAATAATCTTTGATTATTAGCAGGCAAAGCACTGTAACATCTGTGGTATCTGCTTATTAAGTTAGTTCAGCAGTTTTGATTTTAATTTCATCAAATAAAAGTGATCTAAACATCAGTCATGAAATTCAACATGAATTCCATGAACAAGTAGATTGGAAACATATTGCCTGCATGGACGTCTTTGATCACAAGCACTGAGTGCTCGCTGCATTTTGATACACCCCAAAAAGTGCACATGTCGCAAACATGACACCTGAAGTCCCATATGATTGTCCCAGTCTCTCTTAATTAGACCTGCCACTATTCATGCCAACAGGACTCCAGAAACCCTTCTCTCTCCGCTCATTCCAGCCAATGTCAGCCAACGTGAAGCACTATCTCCTCATCCGGGTTTGTGTGGCTTCCCATGACTTCGACATGTGATCACATTGGCTTTATGCAATTCTGAAAAGGTCAAATTCATGCCAGAGAGCAGACACATACAACAAATATAGAATACAGCAGTCAGTGGCTCAAAACACCCCTTGGGGTGAATTAAATGGCACCCAAATTCCAAAAAAAAACGCAAACTTAATGTCATTGTCCCAGCTTGAATGGAGAAGGTAATATTTCACTGTAAGGTCTACAAATGGCTCCATGTAAAGTTCATGGGAACTACTAAGCCACTTTCCTCCATGTACATTTCAGTAGGAGTCATACAAGATAAGCCACAAAGGCACATATGGAATTAAAGGCCTAGGGTAGCAATCTCACCTCCCCCAGTTATGCATGACTTTCCATGACTTATTTAGATTGCCCAAAATGATGAAAACGGGGTCTGTGATTGATGGTCAAAGGCCCTTATTCAGGCTGAAACCCAAGGTCTTCTGCCTTGACTAACCTAGTACAGTAATTTTTTAAACCCCACCACTGGTCTAAAACGTTTACTCCCGTGCCACCCTCCTGTCAACACCACTTGACAACTTTCATCCCTGCCACCTCACCCCCACCCCAGTTGACACAACTGTAGACAATAGTAGTGGGGGCTCTGTTCATGTTAATGTGCCTCTGTTGATGGTCATCAACTGTCCACCCAGACTCAGGTCACCCCTCATGACCTGATTCAACATTTCCAGATATTTACTGGCCATGTGAGACAGGAATGCTTAGTCATGCAGCCTCACTCAGTTACAAAGAGACTAAAGGCATTGGAAAGCTTATACTACAAGACTTTCGTGCCATGGATCTGGCTGTCATGGGAATTGAAACTCACCGCAGTGTTTAATTAGTGGCCATTTTGCGACAAACTAGAGGATTTGAAGTGAGACGCTGGCAGAGCGACAGCTAACTGTCGCTCAGATAACAGCAGGATGTAAGGGCAGGTATTCAATGCGACGCAGTGGGGCGGCATCGCAGTCAAGGAGAAAATCAACTCATTTTTCAGCTAAATATGCTGTTTGATCTTCAACATCTGGGAGATTTGCTACATCACAGCTAAAACAAAAATATAAAGGAATCCCTTTCAGCGAAGTTCACATGGAAAGGGAGAGCATATCGATTATTTATATACATTCTGACAGTTCACAGAAAGATGAGATATGGTAACTTATATACTGACAGAAGATGAAAAAGAAACAAACGTTTAAAAATCAGCAGGTAACCTGGCGATATTATTTTTGGAAAGCTTAGTGTCCCCCCATGATGCATCTTAGGGCTCCACTAACCAATTTATTCTATATATAACTTAATTATTCAATTTATTTAACTAACTATATTTAACCATTTATTTAACCCTTAAGCTGGTTGGAACATGATGCACTGACTTGTACCTGGGATTTGGGAGGGGGGAAAAAGTATATTTTACAAATGAGTTAATGAGACAGAGAGTTTATAATATGCAATTAAGGAATTTAGAATCAAAGGCTCCACACAGCTGAGCTGCAGTTTGGGAGGAGGCCAGGATTGGTGACGTAATCCTGTGATCTGGTGATAATGAGATGCACTGCTCCATAAAGACCCGAGACTGCAACTCCATACTCTCCGTCATACGCATGCATGCCCTGTGCTCCCATTTGGAAGGTGCTAGGTAGCTCTTGATTCTGTTCACACTTGTGTCCAGGGGCAGGTTTGTTGTTTCTGGAGCTCCATTTAACAAGTCACTATACTCATCCCCCAGTGTAGTGACTGTTTGTGGCCAACAGGGGGCCTCCAAGCCTTGGGGCCAGCACACAAATGCATGGTTAGAATAGCGATAAGAGCCACCGCTGCTCTATCTGCTTACCCACCCACCCTTATGCTTAGTCGACTCCTTGACAGCATGTTTGTTTGTAACGTACTATTTGGCTCACATTTACATCGCTTTAGACAAAAGTGTGCTCAGTAAAATAAAGGTAAATGGGCTCAATCTCACTCTCACAGTGAACTTCCATTTTCACGAGATTAGACTTCAGAGTTCAGACGGGCATTAACATGGGCAGCCTGACACGGGCGCTCACTCGCACAAGCCTCTGTATGCCTGACTGACGTTTGTATCAGTGCTGCAGAGTGGCACTCCGAGTTCCAGTCCCCCGGGCGGTATTTCAGGTGCCGCGTGCGCTGGAGGGCTGCTCTTTATCGGTGCCGGGCCTTTTGTGTAAGCGCCCCGCTCGCTCCGGGTGCGACGGGGCTGATTCTGCCTTCGCTGAAGCCTTCCTGCCTTCCCTGAGCCCGGCAGAGTGCTTGTTTTGACAGGAGACTCTTTAACTCCATGAACATCAGGTGTCTCCAGAAGCAGCCAGACGTGCACAGAAAAAGAAAAAAACACTGGGGGACTTTTTTTTCAGTTCAATTCAGACTCTGAAAGTCCTTTTGTGAGTCAACAGAGCAGAATTTGCAGTAATGACAGATTGAGGGATTCTAACAATTTCCCTGCTCTAGATGCTCGTCCTTTCTCTTCCCCCTTGGTGAGGAGGTCAGCAACTTCTGTACTTTGCCGTAAACTTTCGGAAAGCTCTGAGAACGTGGTAAGCTACTTTTGTGCAGGTGTGTACACGTTTGCCCCGTGACAGGGGCATATCTAGAAATTCCAGGCCCCCATTTGTCACCATGGGTCCCCCCTACCCAATTTTATGTATGATTTTCCCCTGTGAAGTACTGGGCAGGGTACCGATGTGCCAGGGTACCAATGCCCGTACTGAGCCCCTGCCCGGCGACGGACTGGCCTTGTGCCCTCTGCATCCTGGGACGGTCTCCATCTGCCCCGCAAACCAGTGCCAGGCAGGAGGACTGATGGATGAGTGAGTTAATGAGTTAGTGAGTTAATTAGTGAGATAATGAATAATATGCATAAAGCTTCTTAAGATACACTTATGGATCAAGACAGACAGACGGGTTGTTTTAAAAGTGATCACATCCCAGGTGGCAGTCGCCTAACCTTAGATTGTGCATGGCTTCGTTCGGTGATCCTATTTTACATTAAGTTTCCCAAAGGGCAAGTGTATCCTGTCAGCAAGGATAGGGGCTGCTCAGGGGTCCACCCAAAAACCATAGCTGCCAATTCCTCAAAGAGGTGCAGTTTGTCTCCATCCCAAATGAGCCTACGACAACTGTAACCTAATGAGAAATTGTTTTAATTAATATTACCATAATATGATAAGGAAATGAATAAAATCCAATACAGGAAGATGCCGGAGCCATTTTGGGTGAAGGAGAGATGTGTTTTTAACATCAGGTCCACTGTGTTGAAGTGAGGCTTGTTAATTTCAACATGGGTCTTATTTTGGAACTTCAGAACAACACAGACAGGAGGATATTTTGAACCTACAGGCTTTGATGGCAAGTGGATGCAGCTTCTCCATCCTGGGATCTGGGATGAGGCAACACTGTGCATAAAATACAGACATCACAGGCAATGTACAGATTCAGATAAACATCCTGCTTGTAAAATGTGCATTGCATCTGCATATCTCCCTCTCAGGTCATTAATAGCCATTACTGGAGATTGATCTTTGTTTTTACTATGACTTGAAAAGAAATATTATTGTATGATTTTGCACTGGAAGCCTCAGACTCTATGGCTCAATAGATGCCTGCATCTAAAAACCCAATATTAATATAAAATATACTTCTTTGCACTTATCAGTTATGGAATAGTTGATTTTCCTATAATTTAAATTGTTTTAAGTTCCCTCAGTGTTGATTTGAGTGTTGAGTTAATTTCACTAAAGAGCCTTTTCATCTACAGAGGGAATGAACGCCTTTTATGAAAAACATGAAGAATTCCGAGCCCACATGAAAGGAACGGCACTGTAAACAACTGAGGACAGTGCAGTTTGTGAAGTTAGCATGATGCCAAAGTTGAACGAAGAGGAGGACAGGAGAGACATTTTTAGCTGGTTCAGTGTTGTGATCAAAATGTTCCGCTTGCCCAGGAATCGCATTAGTCACATTTTGAAACTGAAAAGCGTGTGTGCATTCTGATAATGAGCCCAGTGGTCACTGACATTCAAAAGGTCCAGATCTTTGAAGTTGCACATTGAATGGACAAAATTAGACACATATTGTTCCAAGATGAGTGTTGACTAAACATGAGAGCAGCCCGCAAATTGAGCAGAGCAGTGGCAACACAGCAGAGCCGCCCAACAGGAAAGGAGGCAGTGTGAAGGTCAGCCAATCGTATAAGAGGACACTGCCCATTGTCCCAGCACAACGAACACCCTTCTGTCACTCTGTTTCAAGAGCCGAGAGAGAGGGAAAAGTACCAGTACTTACAGATAACGCGAGAGCATAAACACTGCCAATGAGCTGCAGTCACAACATGAGTGGATGAGCGGTCAGAAAGAGACACATCCGCATCTCCTCCAAGCTGCTTAACGGCTCCTTCTCTGCCCGTCTGCCAGCCCATCAATCCCAGCATGCCGTGGGGCTTCCCCAGAGCCTGTCAGGTATAGTGAAGCAGCGCCCCCAGTTTCGTAGCTGCCCTACGCCCATCACTAGGCAGCTGAGGGCCTCTGAAAAGCCAGCGTTTGCTGCATCCTGCCACAAAACACACGCATGACTTAATCACGGCATGCTCTTTACAACAGCGCCGCACTCACACACATGCAGCTCTTTAGGTTCACGCAAAGGTGTCCCATGCTGCACATAAATTACACCCTGCAGTCAAATCTGAGCCCACAGTGGGTTCCATTGGCTTTGAACAATATACTAATGATATGCAAATCTTTGGTGTTCCCCAGATTGTTTCGCAGGACTTTGAAGTACGATTAGGATGTTTTCTCTAATTATATTTATAGCTAGCAGGTATCAAAATGCAAAACTGAGAACAAAAACTTTCAATTTTGCAACTGGTTTTCCATCATTTGTTATAATCATCTACATTACACACAAAATTATTACATTTTTATTCATTCGATGCGTTGTTCTAAAGCAAGCTACAGAAGTTGAAAGAGTCACAATTACAACTGCGTATTACCGGGGATTCAAGCCCACAACCTTCGCATTGCTAGCAGAAGGCGCTACTCAAGAAGAGAAAACCACCTGGCATGATTGCTGTGGAATACGTTCCCTGAACCTGATCTGATAGTACTTTGCAGCAGAAAATGATATTGTGTGTACTACAGCTACACATAGTCATTACACACTCTTTCTACTCCTCCAGTTTGTAATCTATGCCAATAAGTTTAAGCATTGTAGTTTTTTTAATGGCATATGACATCAACCTTCTAAACAGGTTTTCTGGTCAGGGCAATAGGACCAGAATCCTGTCCCAGGCAGCACAAGGTACAAGGCTGGGAGACACGCTGGACTTAATGCTAGAACATCGCAGGGTGCACAGTCATACTCTATGAGCAACGTAGAGATGCCAATTAACCAAACTGCATGCTTTTGATAGCATGAATATAGTCAGGCGTTGCAAAGAGAACAAGCCGACTCCACACACAAACGGAGGGGAGGTGGCATCCGAGCGCTGGAGGTGTGACCCTGAGCCATCCTGATATCAAAGATCGCCAGGAGCTAGCTGAAGAGCCTTCTCTACTCATGCAGACACACGTCACAAAAAGCCTTGGAGAAGAGAGGGCTAACGTCTAAACCAGCGCGGCCTCGCGGCAACATTACGACAGCCGCAGTTCATGGGTCAGCTGCTTCAGAAACGCCATCAGGCATGCGCCGAGAGCACTCCGACAGATCTGTGCACCGTAATGAGCATTCAGCGGAGGTGTTCGAGGCTTTTTCGGGACTATGCGACGCGTGTGAGGCCATCCATCGACACCTCGGCGGAGCCCGGTCCGTCGCTACGGTAATAACCGCAGCGGTACAGCGTTTTCCGCTCATATCCCTTTCCATCCGTCCTCTGAAGGATGAGTAATACAGAAATATGACACCAGCTGTGCGGCTCCTAATTGGAACATGACCTTGAGGGTCACACATATCCCCCCGCTGCGATAATTAGGCTGCGTCGCTGCCTCCATCTCCCTCACAGAGTGAAACAGGCACGGCAGATCGGCCCGGCCTCCCTATTCCAGGCCGGACTGCAGCTCCGAAGGTGTTACTCGCACATGAAAGACTAGCCGCGCCAAGAGAATGTCAAGAGCCGATCCAAACAAGCGGCGCGTCCACCCGCTAGAATTTACGGCGACATTTTCCCATTCTAAGTGATTTAATACAAAAGATATCAAGCATGATGGACAGTGCGGAAGGCCTGCTTTGTTTTAGTTCACTCCCAAAGTACTTCAGGCTAAAAACCCCACTGGATGGGTATGTGTTTTCAAAGGGTATATTTATCCTTCATTTGCCAGATTTCCTGCAAGACAGCCCGGCTGAGCTGATCTCTATTACCGGTGGCCCTGCCATGGTTCTCCAGAAGGTGAGAGCCACTCGAATGAGCGATTACGAAAGCTGCCCTCCAGGTTAATGCCCAGCCTGTACCAATGCTATGGGAAACTTTCACACTCCAGGGAACTCAGTCTTCCTGGCTCCCACACAGAACTCACCTCCTACATGTTGTACTTAAACGGAAACGGTCAGTCTGTTAAACAGCTAGGCAGTTAAAGGACAGGGGCAAAATGTCCTGCAAGATGAAGGATGTGCACTCACATTCAAACCTTCTTTACACATCGTTCTCATGAGGGACTGCATTTTTAAGGATTACAGCAGTAAGTACATCAATTCTGCACATGCACAAGAAACACCACAGTTACAGAAGTATTACTTCCCATTACTTGGAGGACAAAGTACTCTACGTCACATCTACAATTTTCAGAATTCGGTGGCTTTCACAAGCTTAAACTTTTAGGGTTACTCTTCTATCCTCCCCATCCATCCATCTTATAACCTCTACGCCTCGCTGCCTGTGATCAGAAGGTTGCCGGTTCAAGCCTCAGCTCAATGGCTGCATGTCCGTGGGCCCTTGAGCAAGCCTACATATTGTCTGTTCCATCTTCAATCCATCAATCCATCCATCCATCCATCCATTTCCTGTACCTGCTTGTCCTATTCATGTTTGCGGGGGGGTTCAGAGCCTATCCCGGAGGCTACAGGCACAAGGCAGGTGCCAACCCATCGCAACTTGTTCTAGCTTCGTAAACACAATAATATTTAAATCAAAATAATAATAAAGACATAAATATTTTGTGATCTTAATTCTAAGTGGAAAAAAAATAATGATTCTTATTTTATCCAAAATATTGCAGCCCTTCTGTTGTACACATAACGAAGTAAAATAAAATTGTTAGCCAAATAAAAACAAGTCTAAAATCCAAGGGTGTGCATGGTGCGCAAAGGTATGCAGCGGCAGGTACCCATACTGGGGGACACGCTGGACAGGATGCCAGTCCATTACAGGGCACATACTGAGTTTCAAGTGTTAGTGACACGAGTTTGGAGGATTCTTATGCTAAAAAAGACAACATAAGAATAAGTGAACAATAAGCAAATAATAGGTGCTGCCATGGGGGTAACCCATGACCGCAAAGGGAGTAAGGTACTGGCGCAAAAGCAGAATATTAACAGCAGTGAGCAATAAAAATGCAGTGAATGGATATACACACACTCACAATATTAACAGCAGTGAGTAATAACAATGCAGTGGATGGATATACACACACTCACAATATTAACAGCAGTGAGCAATAACAATGCAGTGGGTGGATATACACACACTGACAATATTAACAGCAGTGAGCAATAACAGTGCAGTGGGTGGATATACACACACTCACAATATTAACAGCAGTGAGGAATAACAATGCAGTGGGTGGATATACACACACTCACAATATTAACAGCAGTGAGCAATAACAATGCAGTGGGTGGATATACACACACTCACAATATTAACAACAGTGAGCAATAACAGTGCACTGGGTGGATATACACACACTCACAAAATCAACAACAGTGAGCAATAACAATGGGTGGATATACATACACTCACAACCAACCACCTCGAGCAATATAGAGAGGCCAATTAGCCTTACACACATGTCACCGTTTTGGGGTACAAGGCTGTAGAGCCGAGCCTAACTGCCAGAATATTTGCCAAGGTATTTAATTCAGTCTGGGTGTTATGCACAGTTTCATATGTTCGGTTTACTAACTGTTTAATCACACCAAAACAGCAGTATCTATACTGTCAAGGTTAGCAAACTGAAGTCTGTTTTTTTGCTACATGAAAACGGGAAACCAAACCATGTTTGTTCACGACTTTCCTGAAATATCACAGCATTAAAATGCACACCCACACTAAGTATTCACTTAAAGCACCGAGTACAAATGTGACTGACTAGATAGACATTCTGACATTCATTAATCTTTCTGTTTGGCGGAGGACTGGGGAGGCGGGTACTGACAGAGCTGAACACTGAGCTAATACTTACATTTAAAAGAGCATCAAGTTAAAATCAGAACAGATCACTGAATCTCATCCGGTGAAAACCCATTAAGAGGCACCGTCTCTTAACTACGGCAGGATGTTCCGTAACGTGCTCATTTCTCACACCGGTTATATTCTTATGAGTGTGTCAGTTTAAGGTGCCAGTAGTAGAGTGTTAAAAAGATCATGGAAGGTCTGTAGAATCCCATTTGGATAACTCGTGTAGTATAAATTATAACAGACCTTATACAGATTCTACAGACCTTCAAATATCCTGAAAGTCTGAGATAGGCCTACTACCAAGGCCTACTACCAAGGCCTACTACCAAGGCCTACTACCACACTCCTTCAGGAAGACAAGCCCCATTCTTCCGGCAGAGTTACCCGTCCGCCTATCCATCTTCTGTAAGCGCTCGTCCTACTCAGGGTTGCGTGGTGTCTGGAGCCTAGCCCGGAAGCTATGGAAGCGAGGCAGGGAACATCCCAGGATGGGGTACCGACCCATCATAGGACACACTCACACCATTCGCTCGCACAAGCACACCTATGGGCAACTTGATAAGTCCAATTAGCCTCAGCATGTTTTTGTACTGCGGGGGGGAAGCGGAGTAGCCCGAGGAAACCCCAAAACGACACAGGGAGAACATGCAAACTCCACACACACGGAACCATAGCAGAGACTCTTACCCTGGTCCCAGATGTGCGCCCCCGTGCGGCCCCTCGGGCTGGGTTACTGGACCAAAAGCTGGAGTTGCGTACCCTAGGATTAGCTGCTGCAGCCTTCCCTACCAGGGCTTCCCAGGGATCAGCCTGGGGAGGTACCACTCCAATTACCAGACAACAACACGGCGACTCGCGCACTGATCACAACTTTCATGAGACCGTGAGGTGGATAAAAACCATGAAAATAAATACGGCAGAGCAACAGAAACCGTAGAACTTATCATAACACTCTGAGCAGACTTCATCATCATCTTAATAATAAAGCTTTAACCATTTGTTCGTGAAATAACGAATTTATTGATGAAGGTGATCTCGGCGGTGAGGACACTGCAGCACTCCCACTCATTTTTTGGCTTGCTAGACAAGAGTTACGTTCTTCTGAAAAACATTTACACCTACGGGAGGCAGCAAATTACTATCTGGTGAGCCTTTTTTTCTTTACTCAGAATATTAATGTCATAAAAATCACATGACACTTCCATGACATAATTCTCCATTATGAAACCATCGCTGCCGCGTCTTACAAACACGCTGGAGACAGTTTCCATTGCCATATTACTCCACGTCGACTTCTGTCAATTAACTCTTTCAGTAGTCAACAAAATCAGAATCAGTCTTACATACTATGCATCGTAAAATATCGGCTCTATTTGTAAATGACCAACAGCGAGCGTGAGAGCATTGTGAGCCGGCTTTGCAAGCCCCCTTCATTCCTAAGCTGTCAAGGCGTGCTGTCCCTCCTGCTCTCATACTCCCGGACAAGCGCCGCCCGGCCGATCTGCTCGCTCCTTCTCCTCTCCACCACCAGATCCTCCAGACTCTGAAACTCCAGCACCTGGCTCTTCTTCTCGGACAGTTTCACCCGTAACCGGTACGGCTGCTTGCCGATGCGGATCTCGCCCCCAGTCTTGAACTCCCGCTTCCCGAAGCGGCACCAGGCGGCGAAGCACTCGGAGTTCCTCCAGCTCAGCTCCCGGTCTCTGGCCCCGACCTGCTCCATGGCGTTCCGAACCACCACGTCGGGGTGGAAAGCTTTGTATTTATAAAGCTCGTTGACGATTCTCCCCCTTTTGCCCTGGCTGGCATCAGCCAAAAAGCTGTGCTTGACCTCGCCTCTGTGCAGATGGACCACCTGGAGGTCCCCCACGTACACCACCCAGTGCGGGAACTGGCTGGTGGCCACGAACTCCACCAAGTCGCCCGGCCTGCACTTGTTGGGCAGTTTCTCGGGGGCAGACGGCACCGCGTCCGCGCCTCTAAGGCTCCTCTCGTAGATGCACTCGCTCCGGTTAAAAACCGCGCACTCCAGCTCGTTGCTCCTATCGTAATGCGCCGCGTCCTGCACCTGCTCCTTCTCGCGTCCATCGGCATTATCCTCCAGCTCCTCGTCGTCGTTTGAGAAGATGTAGGAGACCCCGATCCGCGAAGCCTCCTCCTCCGCGTCCATCCCGTTCGGGTCCGCAGTCGGAACTTCTGCGTAACTTAAATGAGTCAGTCTTTCAACTTGATTCCCCATCCCTGCGATATGCGCCGAGACGCAGAGAACCACCTGTTATGGGAAGGGCCGGAACCTTCCGAAATTCAACTAATTTCACGATGCTCCGGGTTTCCAATCCATTTACTCCTGGCGCTGTGTGTGTGTGTGTTTTTTTTTTTTCTTAATGCATCTGGTTGGTCCGAGGAACAAACGGTGCAGGACAGAAGTCAGTACTGAGAAGTGATGCTGCGCGGAGGCTCGCGCATCCGCAGCGCATTCTCACGCGAGCCAGACACTCGCCCCTTTGCAACAAAGTTGCAAAAATGCAATAATGCAATAACTTACCGGAAAGGGTCTGCAATCATGCACAAAAAAAGCTAGTTCTCTCCACGGACGGCGTACGTGCCCATGGTGGGAAGGGCAGTCTCCCCACGGCGAGGCTCGGATCGTGCGGCTGCGGGGAGCCTAGTGGAGCGGGGGGGGGCGCGGAGGGGACCGGACCCGGAGCCGCCGCCGTGCGGGAGTCTCACTCCCCGCTTAAAGAAGCAGCGCGCATTTTCCGCACCGACTACCGACGTGCGGGAGAAGGTCGCTGATTTTATAATGATGGGTCATTGTCTCTAATGCTCAGCGGGAATTCCAGCTCAGCCCACCGGCCGGGGGTCCCAGCCCGTGCCATCTGAGACCGGCGGAATTACTGGCTGGTCCCGGCTCGCGTTTCCAGGTAGACGGGGCAGAGATTTAGGGATTGATTGGCGGCTCTTCATCATTTTTCTTAAGGCGGGGAGTCCCGCAGTATTTTAAATAAAGGACACTAAAAACGCTTATTCGGTCACACCTGACTGCTTTGCAGCCTCCTGGTGCCGCTATAAACGTCTCTAACACCTGTCCGTGTGGATAGATCACTTGGTAACTGACCATGCATATATCCATTTAATTTCCCTGGAATAATATTGTGATACGGTGCTGACTCTCTGTGGATATTTAAGCTGTAGTTCTGCACTGGCATCACCCACCCCCACCTTGTTTAGGGGCCGTTCAGTTGCGTCCTGTAACTGGATGGTGTCCTAAACGCTTTGATCCGCAGCTACACTCCCAGCGGCGCGATTCTCAGACAGCGAAGCACCATGCAAATCAAGACCCGCCGATGCCGGCTGCTTATTGCCGCTTTATACCGCAAACTCCCCGAGATTTGCGCTGTGTGAGGATAGCATGTCCGCGCCGGCAGGTCTGGCAGAGCTCTGCCGAAGAGCCCCTAGCGGACGTGGCCGGGGGGGGACCGGCCAGACTTCATCCCCTGCGATCCTCCAGCGAACAAACGAGCAGGCAGCGGCACACCAGGCCGTTTTTAATGACCTCCCGTGACAGCTGGCTCCGGCCGCCGTGTGAGGGAGAGCACACGCCCCTCCGCCCACCTGGGGGAAGGTGTCAGCCAGGCTGCATGTGGCAATTTGCCAGTCTCCTGTGCCAACATATCTACACAAAGTGCAATTCGCGGCAATATTTCATCTCATAAATGCAAAATCGCGACGCAGATGCAGGACCCCTGGTGAGGTGGACTCAAGGGAACGTAACTAGTTCACCACAAAGTAAATTTCCTGCAAATTGCGATGATTACATTAAGAACAGCATGACCCCCCCCAGAGCCCATCTCTCCTGAGGTGTGAGGGTTATCACGTACAACACTGGACTGAGTCGGACCCTACTCCCTGCGTTTGGCTCCAGACTGCTCCGGTTATAAGCTTGAGCCGGGGATGTCATGTTGAACCGTGAGTGATAGCAAAGGGCTATGAGACAGGGCATGACAGATTCACTGCCATGGGAGTGTGGAGGTAGCAGGAGGTGATCAGCCGTCGGTGGCCTGATCTTCACCCGTTACTCTGCACCCCCAGGGTTCGCAAGCCTAGTATAAAACCAGCCCTCCTCTCTGATAATCATCAAAAATTAATTCAAAAAGGTATCAGAGAAAACATATCCATTAGTCAACGCTACAGGCATCCTGCCAGTTTTCATGTCATAATTAGTGGTTGTGTTTGGGACATGTAAACACTCTTGATGCAACCTTTATGGGCTCTTGTAGCTAGAGACTGCTGTTTAAGGACACTTTGTCCTCTTTGAACTGTGTCGAGCTGCCATCTTGTGGCAGAAAGGCATTCCATATGCATTCAGCAGAAGTCAGAGAGGGCAGCAGGGGAAAAAAAACGACCCTGTTGTGTTAATCAAATGCAGACAATGAGGTGCATTTCCATAGATACACCGCAGTTTGCCTTTTTCATCCTTCTCCCTTTTACCTCGGTACAGCTGTTCATCTCCCTAAAACACATGGCAGCAAGGCCGTCCTGGGAAAACGAGCTCCAGACAGCCAACATCAAACGAGCAGGAGTGCATATGAAAGGCAGGCACTGAGAAGAGTCACAGCAAGGCTGCCGTGTCCTCTGAAAGGAGCCGCCGCTCGGAGCCGACTCCATTCGGCCCCTTTCAGAAGCGGCAGAGGACACCAGGCGTGGACATGGACAACGAGGGTTTCATTCCATAAACATAGTGTAGGGCACAATTAAATCATGTAATGAAATCTCCCTCGGTAATGAAATCAAGTCTCCTTCAGGGTGTTCTTGCGGGAATGACGTGGGGCAGAAGCATGTTGATGCGGAAAAAAACAGCTCTGTAGCCACAAGATCGCAACGATAAAGGACGGGATGAGATGGGACAGGGCCTCACTGTGCACCGTTAAATTGGGTATAGTCACTAGAGGAGCCCTCTACAGAAGATGAGGTAGAATAATGGTGATATACAGGAAAAGGAAAAAAAAAAAAAAAGAACAGCCGCTGTTGTACAGGTAAATAATCTGTAACCGAAACGGTTTGTGTCCCGATAAACATGAGCAACAGACGGCATTGAAAGTTTTCCAGGCAGATCAGATATTCCCTCAAAGCACGGATCCACAATGAGAGCACAGCAAGCCTTTCTGGGGTCGGCACATCACATATTTATTCATAATCTTTCGTTTTACATAGGAAATTTGTGATTGCACGTTTCTGAAGGGAGGAATGTCACGGTTTTACCCATTTAATTACAGTGGGAATATATTCACAGTCCCAACAAACACACTACAACAAAGTTTTCTAAAAAGCAGACCAACATTACAAATCTACAGGTAATTAGTCCTCTAACACTGTGACAGGTGGTGCAATGCAGAGGCCAGGGGACCTTCTGGACTGACGGAGGGGAGGATCAGGAGGCCGGTTTGCTGATAAGGCTGGCAAATAGATTGGGGGGGGAGGGGGGAGTACAGACAGAAACACAGACACTAATCATGCTGCACCAGGAGCTCGAGGAGAAAATCGCTAGCAACCATGCCAAAGTCCAGCATAAAAGCCCCCCCAGCTCCTAACAGGCCAGCACCTCTGAAAGGCCAAGCAGAGCCAAGCCGAACCAAACAGAGCCCAACACAGCTGAGCCGGACAAAACCAAGCTCAACTAAGCTGTGTTCAACAGAGCCGGACAAAACCGAGCCCAACACAGCTGAGCTGAGCCGAAGAGTGTCAGACAAAACCATGACCGACAGAGCTGAGGCAGACAAACCTGATACCACCAGAGCCGGACCCACGCGAGCACGCGCCGTGAGGGGTAAAGTGTCGCCCCAGTGAGCCATGACGCCCATCTGGATGCGTGGTGGCTCTGTGACCAGCCTTTGGCTCCTAATGCATAACAGATGTTCCCATCAGATGATCATTCTGTAAACAGAATCCCGGTGACCCTTCACTGCGGGCTAACAGCACCAGGCAGAGCACATTTGGCAAGCTAATAAGAATCTGCAGCAAACGCATATTCCAAACAGAGCAGAACAGGGCAGACCACAGAAGTGCTCTTTGGTGCACAAGGCGGGTCAGTGCCCCGGCTCTGACCGAAACACGGCCACCTCCTACCGCACCTGGCAATGTCTGGTAAAAACAAGCGCTCCGTAAACAATAAAATTAAATCTCTCAGTGGTCCACAATCCCAATCATCAGCATGCAATATTAAAATCCACCTTACAGCATGTTTTGTTTGACGGCTGGTTCAGTCCAACACTCCTTACGAACTCCTGTGCAATTGAGTCTTGTATTAGGCTACTGACACCAAACAAACTGAAGATATCTGGGTTCAAGTGCTAGATCAGAAGAGCCTCATCAAGCCACAGGCTTTGTCCTACAAAGATGTTTTCCGGACATCGTCCATATACACTTGGCCAGCAACTGGCCTTTTCTTATATCTTTGTACATTTTATATATAAGTTATCATTTAGCAGAAATAAGATCTGATAACATTTTTCGTGAGGGTTTAAAAACCAGATTTGCGCCTCAGTAAATATCCACGGTGTTACTTTGGTGCCGTTTCCTGAGTGCCTCCAGTTTATCAGCACCTGTAGGGAGCATCACAGACATGCCTGCATCTCTGAGTAACACCGGCTATTTACGAGAGCAGCCAATCAGGAGGGGTGGGGTGGGCGGGGCTTGCTGTGGAGATGTTGCAGGTTGGATGGGTGTAGAAGGGAGGACACTAGGAGGGCTGGTCCTTCTGCAGGTCTGCAATATGGATGGGGGGCGGGGCTCGGCCACTCCATTCGCTCAGCTGGCCTTCCTTGAAGATCAGGTTGAGTGCTGGAAGGGGTACTCCAGCCTCGGCAGGGGGTCGGCTCAGGGTGCCGGAGACCCCACCCTCGGCATCCACAGGCTGGGCACTCTCCTGTGGATACAGTTGAACGAGAGTGTAAGTGAGCGGGTACGGTTTTATTTCCCAGAATCCCATGCGGTTGTGCCTTTGCCCACACTGCCGTGTGACCGCATGCCTTATAAGTGGGTGACGTGCTATTTGAAGCCACTCTGCACAGATGCGTCTGCCGAGCAGGAAGCTGGTAGGTAAATAACAGGTGGTCACATTTGCATGCGTCCAGCTTCCAGCCACAGCGACTCACTGGACTGGCGACGGGCGTCATGCATAATTCATTATCCGGGCATTACGCCTGAACTTGGCATATTTGTGGAAATAATCTGCTGAAGGTTATGACAGAAGTAATGCGATTTCTTAACCAATAATATAAACAGGGATCCTGAACACTGAAACAAAGCTAGATAATTGCCCGTTTAGGAGGAAGTGAGGGAATCCCCTTACCTGGAAGGACTGGACAAAGCTGAGGACCTTCAGGGAGAGTTTTCTGCTGGAGTGCAGCAGCTCCTGTAGGCTGGGGAGCAGGACGGAGACTCAGTTCTCCTTGTCATGCATGGAGGAGCCGCAGCGTCCTGACGGGACTGGGCCGACTCGGGTAGCGCCTTTACCTGTCTTTGCAGCACAGCCGGTGAGAGATGATCTTCTCGCAGACTCTGCGGTTCAGCTCGGAGCTGAAGAGCGGCATTCCGAAGCACAGCTCCAGGGGGACCCAGTCGTCTTCGGATGAGGGTGCTGTGAGGCAAGCCAGGGGTTTAGGCACAAAGAGCAGGACTATGTCACTGTGCTTCAAACTAAAAGCAAGAACGACAGATGGGCTACATTTTGGCCTTAAGTTTACACCGTTAATTACAGAGAGTTTTAAGACGGGGGTTTTCTGGGGGGGGGGGGGGGGGTTGGTTAAGTACCTTAATTGCATTGATTGTTTTTCCCCTCGCCGTTTAAAACCACCTTGACGACCACGAAGGAA
>JAODKN010000046.1:4536285-4550481 GCA_026774425.1 Petrocephalus zakoni
AGGTGTATATTTCAGCAGGAGCTCGGCGAATGCGTCCCCGGGGACCCAGTCAATATTATGGCATCCAAAGGGTTAATCCATCTTCCGTACCGCGGGAATTACAGGGTACGGACAGGGGAGACCCTGGCAGGGTGCAAGTAAAAAAATCTGAACAGGGATTTTTAGACATTCTTCAAACTTCAAATTATCGAAAGGTTGACATTATATATAAATTTTGCAAAGTATTTCCTTCACATTAGTTTATCTGATGCCTTTATCCAAAGAGATTTGCGGTATAGGGAAGGATTGCAATTTGTGTGCACTCCCTGGGATTTGCACCACGACCTTCGTGATGTTAGCATAGTGCTCTACTTGGTTAAATTGTTGGTTTGACTTCAGTGACTCAGTCCACTACAGCAGATAAAAGATACCAATTATCAGACACGAAGTCTGTTGTAAAACTACTGCATTGAGACTTTCTGGTTTCTGTGCAACAAAAGATCAAAAGACATCAGAATTTTGGCAGAAGAGCTGTTACACTTATACAATCATACCTGTGAAACGGAACACATCCACGAGGTGAGAGATTGCTGGAGCTAATCCCAGACGCAATTTGAGTGAGCAATGTAGTGTTAGTCCCACAGGAACACTCCTCCTGCACACTCCACAGCTAAATATCATGGGCTTGGGCCTTACTATCCTTGGGTTCTTTTAAAGCAGAGCTAGATAAGATTTTATCTCTGACCTATTAGAGTTCTCCCCAAACGAGTTTGATGGACCAAATGGCCTTCTCTCATTTGTAAATTTCTTAAGTTCTCATGTTCTATTAAGTGTTGCCCTGACACAATTGCACAATCAAGGAGGAAACGTTGAGGCTGTGTTTTAAACAAGAAGAGGCAGAGGGTACTCCGGTGAAGATAAAGACCCAGTAACGACGACTCGCTTGGGATGGTTCTTTATTCACCCATGGGGTTCCATGTCCTACATGCTGATTCACTGCAGCCGATGTGTCAAACAGCATTTCAGGGTAAAAGCATTAAGGACCAGACCCATTTCTTTAAGGAAGTTTGAGCTTCAGGTCCAAGTGCCACAGAAGATAAATGAGCTTTCACAGGGTTTTAAAAAACGGTCAAAAGAAAAAGCCGGTTGATCAAAGAAAATACAAAGCTTACAAATTCTCAGAAGTAAACAGAAATTTAAATAAAATGTATAATGTACTGTATATATGTACCTCACTCCCAATGTGGGAACATTTACACTTGAATAATACGCTTTCATAAAATGTTGAAATAATTTAATTTAATGATATGTATGAATGTGAACCAGTCTAATAGATTAAATGGATGCAGTATCAAATGGAAGGAAGTGTGGACTGGAAGGATGGACAGATGTCAGGACATTTAGCTCCCATGAATCCAAAAAGGTTTCCACACGCCAGGGTTGGAAACAGATCTTGGTTCATATAGACCACTTATTGCATCTGTGTGCCGGGCAAACTGCTGAAACAGGGGTTTTCAAGGAATGAGTTTAGTGACCATTAGCTCTCCCTCCCTCAATACAGGTTTTTATTGCCATAACAGGGCCCTAAAAAAGCCTTAGGAAGATGATGAACTGATCAGCCACCCGGTAACCCAGCAGAAGTAGCGATTTAAAGTTAATGTGTGTTGCGCACATGCACACAGAATAATAACACCAGACACGGGTAACATGTATGACGAAAAGGGAACACTGCTCTTCACCACTGGTCCAATGCATCCAAAATGTTAACGGAAGCTAGAGCATCTAATAAAAAAATAATTATTAAAAAAAGTGTTCTGCCAAGAATCAAGATCACACCTTTGACAGAAGTGCAACAATAACAATTATATTAATAATAATAATAAAAACATAGCCAAAATATTAGCTCAGAGAAACACAGTACAAGCACACCGCACAGACAGTAACACTCATGTCTGCTCCCAGTGGTGTCCCGAGCGGGACCCTACTGAATGTAGCTGAGAGACATCATACCAGGTCAAAACACCATTCAGAGAACATCATTTGGCACTAACCAAACATTAAAGAGGGGAAATAGTGACCACCCACTCCATGCCCTTTCACACACTATATAAATCACAGAGTGTGACGGTGGTTGCTAAAGGCGGTGGTGCATTGTGGGAAACAGGAGGGAACGCTGAAACAAAAGGCCAGCTTTCGCTAATCCTTTGGAAAAAGAAGAGTGTCGTGTTTAAATTCCAGACATAAATGCCTTTCCAAATTGTAGACCCAAAGGCCTTCAAAAATAGATATTAAAATTCAAAAATAATAAAAATATTCCAACAGATTTTCAATAAGGCAAAAGCTTTGTTTTATTGAAGTAAATGCCTTATTCTTCTCTCCTCAGATGTAAGCATTTAAAAATCATAAAAATCAGAGCTTCTTATTGAGCTCTAGGCTGTGTACAATCACCCCCCCCCACTGAGTGGAACAGCCCACTTTTCCTGAGATGGGGTCCTACAGAACAGGGCAGGACAGGGTCCTCCCCCACACCAGTCACTCTGCCCTCACACAAGAACCAAATGTATTACACACATACAGGCGAAGAACACATAGCTACTTCATTCTGCCAGGTGGAAAACAGGCACGCAACTACAAATGGCACTCGCAGCACAGAAATGCTTGTCACTGTGCTGCACTGATTCAGTCCTCAGCCCGAGTGCCCGTGTCTTCACTCCCCCAGATCTAGTCTCCAGACTGATGATATCCAGCATCTAGACCTCACTGATTGTCCTCTCTGATGGGCAGTAGCCGGCAGAGTCGGCCGGCGATGCATACAATGAGTGTGTCTTGCGATTCAGCCGGGCGCGTTTGGTGGCCTGGGACAGGCTGCGTTTGCTGGATGAGATGATGTCAGAGATGAACTTCTTGCAGTCTGTGCAAACCTCCATGACACTCCAATCCTCTGTCAGTTCTTTGGGAAGCTCCAGCTCATCGTGGGATGTCTTTGAGCCATGCTTGGATAATCTTTGAGAAGTGGACACAGCGCATAGTCAGTGGATAGGAATATGCAAAATCATTCGATGGATATTTCCTCACCAGAGGGGCTCAGTTTTCCAACAGGTCACAGTACCTGGAGACTGTGCGGTGAAAGCTGTGCCGACTGCTATGGGCCTTCTCAGGTTTTGGGGTGGCCTGGCCTTTGGGCAGGGTGCTGGGCCCCAGGGAATAGATGGGCAGGCTGGCATAGGGTTTGGAAGGAAGCCGCATCTAGGGGACAATGTTGGCATTATTGATGCAGCGTCAGATGTCTGAAGGCTAAGAGCATCAGACGTGGGCAAACCTACCTTTTTACAGCACTGAGAGCATACAGGCCTGGAGGAGAGGAAACAGGAATGGGAAATTACTCAATTACCCCACTGCTAAGAATTGTCAAAACTCCCTAGTACTCATCCTTGACATCAGTACAAAATTGTTCTCAAGAAACAGCGACTTTGGAATGACGCGTCTGCCTCTCCTCATTGTGTGTTCGAAAATTCAATACACATTTTTTTCTCTAGGTTACTAAAATCTCACCGTTAACCTCCTTACTGAGAAATGTTAAACCTCATGTCTGTTCTGTCAAAGTCTGTAGGATCTTGTGGATTAAAGGATTGCTGGATTGCAGTTAGATGTACTCTAAGGGGATGAAGTCCAGAGGGAGGGCATTCATTACCTTTTGCAAAACTGACATGTGTAGGACCAAGTGAAGAAGGAGAACCTCTTGGTTCGGCAGGAGAAGCAGAGCTGTGGGAAGTAAGGGGCTGTGTTGATAAGGCACATGGGCCACCTTCGCAGCAGCCACATCAGTGATGCTCTTTAATATCTTGTGCTCTTGGATCAACATCGCAATGTATAGCAATGTTTCAACGAGAATTGTGATGCCACAGATGACACTGACCTTCCCCTTCTTGAGTGCGTTGTACACGTCCCTGTACTGCTGGAATTTCTCCAACTCGGCCTTGACCAGCACCTGCCGGATGTGCATCACCTCCTCCACTGTGAGGGACAGGCATTCCACCGGGTAGGAGAACTCCTCCTACAACAACACATCATTATGCCAACCCCACCACCAAAACAAGAACTTGGGAGAAGGTTCAGATACATTTCAGTGGCAGATAGAAATGAGTGACATTCTTGGGGGCTGCGTCCACACTCGTATCCTGGAGACAGCATACTCAGCAACGGGGGATTGGACACCACTTCAAGGCCCTCCTTTCAGACTTTTCTGACTACTGAGGGCAACTTCAACCCTTGCAGAATGAAGTATGATCCCTGGATGAGAACCCAGACAAGTTTCGCAAGCTCCCAATGTTCCTCGTGTTGGCTTTGTCAGCAAGGTGGCCTTCAAAGTGCAACACAGCTAAGTTTGCGTTTTGGATTTGATAGTAGACAATGGCACTATGGAGCTGCCTGTATGACGCACAATGCACCTTAAAAATCAGTCCGTCTAACAGCACCCAATCAGTGTCGACCTGCCCTTCTGATCTGGATGCTTGCTCTCAATACTCACCGGATCCCCATATTATAGGCCGTTTCTCATCTCTCTCTGTGAGAGCTACATACCAGCGACTTTGAGCTCTGCCGTGAAGGTGGCATGAATTGGCGGACACTGGTCGGGGTCTCCTTCTCAATGGAGTGTCTCCTCTGCTCCGCAGGGCGTCTCTCCGGCTGGGGGGTTGCCGAAATAGGCAGGAACATGGGAGGGGCTTGGAGGGGCAGGGGAGAATGATAGAGTTATGATGCAAGCAGGCACTGGGACAGTTCAGTCTCTGTTCTGGGCTATAGAGGGACATGGACATACTTTTTCTCCCCTTGGACTCAGGGGAGGTTTCGTCCATCAAGGATGTAGATGCACTTGAACTGCTGGCTGACTTATGACCTGAAATGTCCTCCTGCAGGAAGAGGAGAATCCAGCACTAAATGACCTCACACATACAGTGACTTCATACATCGGTGCCCGCTGCATGACTATTGACACAAAACCCCAAATGACTGGCGAGTTTCACACACACCTCTGAGTCAGAGCTGTCAAGTTCTGCCAGAGCGGGGGCTTTCAGCAGCTTCTTCCGCTGAGACAGTGCCTGAGCCCTCTTCAGCCCAGTCTCTGGGCTCTGGACCTGCAGGGTCCCGTTGGTCAGAGCCAAGGTACTTATAGCCGTCCTCCTGGGTGCCTCAGGGGTGTACATGGCTGTGACAAAGGACATACCACACCCGGGCTTCAAACACTACAGAACAGCCCTGGGCAGCTGCAGGCTTTGTAAAAATTAACTGAAATGAAATATATGAAATCTGATTTTGCGACAATTCTCCCTTTTTATTTTTCGTTATATATTTTGATTATATATATATATATATATATATATATATATATATGTGTGTGTGTGTGTGTGTGTGTGTATATGTATGTATGTATGTATGTGTGTGAGTGTATACATATATATACACACACACAGTGTGTGTGTGTGTGGGTTTGTATTTGTCACATTGTGAGGACCAAATGTCCCTACAGTGTGGCAAAACCTGTTACTTTTTAGCTTGTAGGGACATTTTTCAGAGCCCCACAAAAATCTGTGAATGCCCTCAAATAACTAAAATTGCCTAGTCTTGTATTTTGTTTGGTTACTTATGGTTACGGTTAGGGATGGGTAGGGATTAAGGGTGTCATGTTGGGATTAGGGTTTTCCCCCATAGAACTGAATGGAGAGTCCCCACAAAGACAGGAATACAAAAGTGTGTGTGTGCCTGTGTGTGTGCGTGTGTGTGTGTGTGTGTGCATGTGCATGTGCGTGTGTGTGTGTGTGCGTGCGCATGTGCGCACGTGTATTAGTATCTTGCCTTGAATAGCAACAGCTCGGAACAGCATTAAACACACAGAAGCATGCTTTCTATTGAGTTCAGCCAAAGCAGGGTCTGTCCATTCATACAGGCAGCTGGTAACAGCCTAGCACACAATCCAGGGCATAACGGAGAGGAGGCAGAAGCATGTGATACGACCTGATCTACAAGTGTAGGAGGCCAAGAGTACCACAAGGGGGAGGGAGGGCGGGACACAAGCCATCTGCAAGTTCAGGACCTGGGGGTGCACAGAGAAACAGACAGGCACAGGCAGAACGTTTACCTGGGCCGCAGAGCTGAACATGAGGAGTACTGATGCTTTTTCCAGACCCTGAAGAGAAGAACATCACTTCCTTTAAAGATGATCGGTAACGGTGACTGCCTCACCCCTCTACCCCCCAGAATATGAGGCACAGTCCTGCAGCAACATGCACAGCATACACATACCAGAAACACCATTATTACACGCGAGAGGAGGGCAGAGATTCCATAGTAACAGGGACTGAACTATAGAAGAAGAAATCTCTCAAAAAAGGAGGGAAACAGGGCTAACACTCCAGGTATCTCAAAGGTCATTCCTGCAACCTTCTGACACACTGCATTTGGCTTCCCGGAATCCCACAGACACCCTAGACCCTTAATGACGGTGTGGTTATTTTAACATCACCGCATTATGAAAACGATGTGTGCGACGCTGACTCTAGCCGACACACAGTGGATGAAAATAAAAACAAGCCAAAGGAAAGAAAAAAACTGCAAAGAAACAACACATTCAGGTAATTATGGAAACGGCTTAAATTATGGTACTGCATAACAAAATTCTATAAGGACAAACAAGGGAGAAAGAGAGAACACTGATGGCAGATCTGAAGGTCTATGAGAAGATGCAAGATGGTAACTGAGAAGCAGCAAGGGTGTAGATGACCAACATGGAAGACCTAGCCCTCACAGTTACCAGCCTTGTTTGATGGACTAAAAGCCCCATTCACTACCTTTTTTGCCTATGATCTTAAAGACATGAGAAGTACTTGATAATGATAATAACTGAGCAGAATGAAGCAATTGAACAGCATTCACAGCCCACCGGTTGGTCACACAGAATTTAATTTAAAAAACACAACTGTCTGGCTTAAGGACAAACTGCTCACAAATATGGTTCCTACAATGACATTTAAAATCCACAGAATAATCCCATAAATAAAGCTGCGTGTGGGAATGTGCACACATGGCTGCCTGGCGTCTCACCCAAGCGGCTCCTGCGAATCTCATCGGGAGACACCGGCCTGAGCTTCCTCTCGGTCTTGATCTCCTCCAGGATTCGTTCGTGCAGACTGCGTGGCCTTGGGGGGTGGGGCTTCAGTCTGCGAGCAGCTACCTACACGTGCGTGCACACACACACACACACATACACACACTCAGGAGTGACAGCCAGACCGAGGGCAAAGCAGCGAGCTCCGCTGCCCCCAGGGATCGACATTGCTGACAAAAAGGGACATGGGGGTGGGCAACCCTGAAAATGGGTAACTATGACTACAGACAATAATAGGCACCATTTTAGTGACATCATCATCAATAACTACAGAAGTGTGCAGAAGGAAGAGTCGACTTACAGGGTTGAGAGGAGGTCTTGATCTAATGAAGTCCAAGATGACCTCATGGGCACTCTTCTTTAACCGCGGCGGGATGTCTCCATTAACCTGATGACCAATTGGGGGAAGGCAAGGTCACACTCAGAATCACTGATCTACCCAATTGCCACACCGCCCAATCTGTACTTCTCATGACAATGCATTTTACGGGATGTTTATACTGTGTGTTTGGTTCCGCTGACCACATGCCAAAGCTGGTACATCGCAGCATCAAATAGAACGACAAACATTGTTAAGAAGATGCAGTGAGCCAGAGAAACTGGTGTGGGACTCAGAGAGCGTGAGCTGGATGTACCAGAAAAACACATCCCCATACTGAGGACCAGAAGCGCTTCAGTTTTATCCAGACCCAGTGTGAATTGACAAAAATATTTAGCAAGATTTAGTGCCCATCTGTTGGGTTACAGCTGATCATGAGAACCTGGCCAGTTCAGCAGTCACATGTGATGGGTATGAATGCCTTTAGACCTTCATACTGGATTAGGAAGGGTCTGCATGATTATCACAAACTGGTTAAAAATAAAACATCTAATGGATTTAAATATGCATTTATGGGCCGCATTAGGGAGGGGGTGTGCAGGCTTAGACCGTCATTGAGGGTGTGGTTGAGTGTTTGCTAGCTTTAAGAAGATGGGCGAGTCTGTATCCACTCCTTTCTGCCAGTACGCACAAAAGTGCCATCACCCATTATGTCAACACTAAACCCGAAATACTTGCCGATTAGCTTTAAACAACAAATGGCTGTCTATCCTATCTTAGTTCTTCACTTGGATTTGCGTATACTGTATAGACAAAGATACATCAAGGGACTTGAGGCACAAATGTTTCAAGGTAGACAAGTAGTTAGTAATAAAGCCCCTGTAAAACTGAGTTTTAGAATGCCATGCTACCAGTAACAAAATGGTTAACATGTTCACACATTCAAAACACAAAATCATTTGTGTACTGACCAGATGGAAGATAAACACTGCTTGTAGAAGCTAGTGGGTGTGTCCGCGTTCTGTCCTCAGTCTTCCCGTAACGACTCACCATGACCTTGCGCAGTTTGTAGCGTTTGGATCGGATGTCGTCCATCAGCATCTCATAGGGCGTCAGCTGGAACTCGAATGGCAGGGGATCATACGTTCGCTCTTCAACCTTCTTCAGTTTGACCCCATGCCTCAGGTCCCTCATGACCTGCACCCAGAACCTGGCCTGAAAGAGCAGAGGGGACCAATAGGCAGTACTGACAATGCAGATGCAGAGGGAGAAAAAACCCTCTCCCAGAATCCTCTATTCCAGACCCATAAGTCCTTCCTTATACCCAATCAGCATTCTGCAGCTCTGTCAGGTCTTGGCCTGGTTCCTCCGTTCTCTCACCCTCCATCTTCCGCAGATTCTAGTCATTAGAGAGAAAGACAGGCTTTAGATGAGGATCTGAGAACCAGCATCTGCCCAAGTGGTCAAAGTCACCCACAGTTTAGGAATCATCTAGCTGTACATGAAATTTTTTTTTTTTAATCAGGAAACCTGCTAGTAGTGCAATTTTGAGTTTGCAGAGTTCACCTGCGAAGTTGGGCAGAACAACTCGTGCATGACAAGTCAAATAAGCTTATTGTTTTGTGTGGCCATACTTTAGGACCTTCCTCTGAACAGTGTTATATTGAGGAGGACATGACAACTATCATGGGCAAAGAATCTGATGAACCATCTGCTTGTCATCCTTCAGCTTCCTCCCAACACCAGCCTATTGCTGGGCTTCCAAATGGAGGACTGAAATGGACACATGATACAATGGTGACCCTGAAATCTATCGGGTACAACCATCCCAGGGAGCTGGACTGTAGGGGGACCAAATGACAAAGCTGGGACTGGATCTGAACGCCACACAACACCACACCTCTGCACACCCTGCAGGTCTACCTGTGTCGAGGTAACGCAACTCACCTCCTTGGCACTCCTGATTTTGTGTAGGAACATCCGGAGCTCCTGAGTCTCAGCATAAAGGGCGCGACATACAGCTTGGTAATGACTGGGGGCGTCCGAGGGGCTGGGCAGGTGAGAGGCGCAGAGCTGCCCAAAAAGGGAAGCAGGTTACACACACGCACACCCCCCCCACACACACACACACACAATTGCTTCAACTTTATTGGTGACAACTCAGATCATCCAATCATTCAATCAGGGATGCAGGAACCCAAATCCCATCACAGAACTGAAAAGAACACATTTCGCATTCATATTCGGGGGGAAGGTAGAGGTTATCTTATACATTTCTCTGAAAGGAGGGTCATGTGACCAGGGTTTATGGTAATGATTAGTTTTGCCTGTGTTGTATAAGATTACAGGGTTCCTTCATGCTTACCCCCAGGAAATCAGACCCATAGGCATGCACATGGATTAGTCAGTCCCACCTGCCACCACAAAGTTTGTTCTACCACAGATAACATTGGCACAGAATCTGCAGAGGGATGGGTAGACACATGAACAGAGACAATCCAATCACGAGGTTGGTCTTGGACAACCATACAAAACCATAACTGATCGGCAAGGTGACCCTTGAAACAGAAGACTGATCGTAAAACTAAGAATCAAAACTAAGATCTCCCTGAAGTTACTCGAGGGGGGATAATGCTGCTTAGTCGAGACATTCCTGCCTGACTCATGACGCACCATGAGCACCAGTTAGCAGACTATCAGCAGACCACCTGACATCACTCATTAGTGACTTCAGCATGGAGGAATGCAAGCGTTGTGTAACACTGCACTGCTGCATCATGTGTAGATGAAACACGGGCCACTTCAGCCACAGAAGTCACACTCCCAACCATGAGAATACAACAGCATTTTGTCTTACATTAGATAAGCAAAAACCAAATGATAAATCAAAAGGATGTATGAGATATAGTCCCAGGAAGGTTTCATATCCCACCACACCAGAGGCCCAACTAAAGACATTTAAAGGCAATGAAGCTGCACAAATGATTTGAACGGTAAGACAATAGAAGCAAAAGTTACAAGCAGAGGAGCCAAGAGTCCAGCCATGCCTACCATAAGGACATCCCGGTAGCCATGGACACTGCACACGCTAGCAGAGTCTTCCTCGTCAGTAGCAGCCTCATAGCCCTCGTCGGGGCAGATGTCACTCTCAACCACATTGGTCATGAGGTCGATGAGGTGCTCCAGTGGAGGGCTTAACTCCCGCTCCTCATTCTCCTTCAGGCCGTAGTCTAGTGCCTTGTAGATCATGACACCCAGCGACTCGATCACCTGCGGAAATAAGCGCCACACCATTCAGACATCCAGACGGCATGCCAGGGCTCGCTGAATCAGTATGCCAGCGGGCCTGCTTTTTAAAGGGGTTTCATGCATCCATTACCCAGTTACTAATGGCAACCAATCTCTGGGACAGATGGTGGATCCCTCAGAGATGGAGTCATGTAGGGGAAGGTGGATGAGCTCATTCAGACAGTATCGTTTGTTGTGACGCTTATCCTCAAGTAGGGCAGGGCGATATTTCAGTACCCTAGTGGATAACATTTTCTATGAAGGCCATATTCATAGAGCCTAATACCGGTTCTTAAATATTGTATTACAATTATGAATATGTATATAGCGATCAATTTCAATATTGTATCATGATATAGCCTCAACACGTGTTTTCTTCTCAAACGCACCGATCATATTTGACTATTTTATACTATATGAATTTTAAAATACTGTGATAAATATCAATATTGAAATTATTTTTTAGGAAACATCGCCTAGCTGTAGTCAAATCTGTTTTCTGGAATCACCGTAGCAGTCAGAGAAAAAACCTAGCAGCAGGACACACTTTTGGCATTTTCTAGTGTCCTATAAGAAAAAAGGAAAGAGAAAAAACGAGGAAAAAAAATATTTTTGTATGATTCATTTAATAAAATTAGTTGCCCTAAGGCAACTCTAGGGGAAAGCAAAAATGGAGCTCCAAAGTGAACAAGTAATGATTTGAATCATATCGTGATAATTATCGATATCATTTGGGAAAAAAAAAAATCATGATAGAATTAGTTTGCCATATTGCCTGAACCCAGGTGAACCTACTGTTTTGGTTTTTTTTTTTTTTTATCCAAGCTCGGCCCACCCTCAGTGCAACCCAATCTCACTCTGGACACAAACGACCCCATTTCTTGTGCACACTGCCCCTCAGGTCATGCCCCAAGATAAACATCCTTTCATGAGGCACATCCACTTTATAAAATTTCACAGACCAAAAATACTACCCATAATCCAATATTAGTATGAAGCCAAGGAGTATGTTTATAAATCGAACTAAATTAGGGGACGTGCATGTCAGGACTTTGGTTAGCTACCCGAGACGACCCCTTGGAAACACACATCAGGTCATCAATTACTGAAAACCTCAACCATGACATCAATTACTAAGAAACACAACCTAGATGTCAGGATAGACTATGCTGCCCAACAGAGAAACTCCAACAGAGAAGATGATTTACCTGGAAACAACCTGAAGAAACATTTTGAGATGCATCACACTCACGTACGTTTGTATTCAAATCTTTATGGAGACCGCACATTCATTTCTATGGGAAAAACCCTAATCCCAGCAATGAAACCTTAACTGTTACTCAGCCCTAACCTTAAACACAAGTAAACAAGCAAAATACAAACAATCATTTTTAGCTTTTGATGGCAGTCACAGATTTTTACAAAAATCCCACAATCAAAATAAGTTTATCAAATTGTGGGGACGTTATGTAATATACACATAACCCACACGCATACACGCACCCAATATATATATATATTATGACACCCTTAACCCCTACCCAGCACTAACCTTAACTATAAGTAATCAAACAAAATATAAGACTTTTGGCTATTTAAAATTTTCGATCAAAGTCAAGTGTATAAAATTGAGTTACTGCTTTTTGGACCCAACGAGGTCCAAGTAACAGGGTTTTTATTACATTCGGTCCCCACAATGTAATATATAGATACAAATCCCCTCCCCTAACACACACCTCACTGTTAACTTGCACTACAACCAGGCATTGACAGTTCCAATGCAAAAATAGGGCTAGTGAACAAAGCTTTCCTGATACTCTGTGGGAAGGACACCTGAGTCCAGGTCCAAATTTGTGTTAAATTTAATAACTGTAAAGAGAAGTGAATTCTCAGCTGAACAGAGCTTCTAGAAGCACACCATATTTGTTTGGCCACAGGCCTAACTTCTTCTGCTTTATGTGGCGGACACAAAGACGGCTTTTCTTAAACATGAAAATTACAATTTCACAGTAGATTAGTCACGTCAGCAAGGCAACAAGCACACAGGCATTCTCCCTGCTTTTCTGCCTCGATCTACCCCGGCACACTGAGTGGAATCTGTAGCTTACGAGCCCTAACCTCTCACAGCATATAGTCTAAAGCAGCCTCAAACAGACTACACAGCACTGCAGAGAGACACAGACCTCCCGCAACACGCAGCATACAGACCGATTGAAAGGAGCTAGTCTTGGCCTACCAGAAACATACAGCCCTGCATGTCACCCTTCACTGGGAGAAACAGACATTTCCTATTCTCAGATCATAATTTACAATGTTATTATGTGTCACTGGGAGCTATATACAGTACAGAACCACAAAAAAAAAATCATACGAATCAGATGCACGTTCAGAATAGTATGCGATCGATGTCTGCGCGTCATGTTATGCATTTATTTTACTGGTTCAGAAGTTAGTCAACAAATACCAAATACAGTACAGGCACTTCCTAATGTATTGCTTGAAAGTTACAATTATCACAAAAATGTTAGATATAAATAAATACTGCCTGCTGAACCTGTTTTATTGGCCTGAAAGCCAGCTTGTGGGGTGAGGGGACACGGACCCCAAACCCGAGACAGACGGGGGGGTTGATGTTACACCATGGCGACGTGAGCAGTGGGAACATGCTGTTCTCCCAGCAGACAGGGCAAGCCTACACCCACTTTCCCAACCCCCAATTAGCCATCAACCTCGTGTGCAGGCTTGTGACTCACAGCAGAGCAGGAGGGGAGAGCAGCTCCTACAGAGACGCTGCTCACGTGGACGCACCACTGCTCCAAACTCAGGAACGATGCCGTCACAATGTCTGCTACCAGGGAACACTGCTTCATACGAATGCTACAACAGACCCGAATCAACCCCTGGTCATTTTCCGTATCTTTCAACAGCTAGATGTACCTTCAAAGGAAGCAGGTACCCTGATCAGGATTCTTCTTGCCTTTCCTCAGACTAACGCATTACAGAAATTAGGGGTATAACCGTGACGAGGTGTTGAGTGAACCGAGGAGAAGAATGAAAATCGAAAGAGCGACAGATGATGAGAGTGTCAGACTACATCTCCAGGATTCTAAAACAGAGTGAACTCCAACCACGTGATGGCATCAAGAAGACAGCTAATTCCACCAGACTATCCCTCACAACCCCCAAGTAGGACCAGAAGCAGAAAAGGCACCTTTTATATTTTAGAGACCAGTCATGTGCCCCTTCAAGTCTGTCCTGAGGCAGAACCCGCACCCTGACCTCAGCGTGACCTGTTACAGTGCTGTCTGTTATGTAATGATAGGGAACAATGAAGCACTATCACAGGCATGTGTTCTTAGATGGGAGTGCCTTTAATACTTAGCGGAGTAGGTACACGAACAGGGAGCACCTGCAGCTACACTTTTAATAATGCGGTTTTAATAATGCG
>JAODKN010000046.1:4568066-4590403 GCA_026774425.1 Petrocephalus zakoni
CCCCCCCCCCCCCCCCCCCCCCCCCCCCCCCCCCCCCCCCCCCCCCCCCCCCCCCCCCCCCCCCCCCCCCAAACGGATAATATAAGTGCCCATAAAGGTTACAGCAGCTTCTTCTGCTTTCTTCTCCTGATTTTGCTCAATAAAAATTAAAAATAAATACTTCCTGCGCTGCACATTATGCTTGATTATCTAACGCCGGGGTAGCCACATTTTTCGGCTTGCGAGCTACTTTTAAACTGACCTGGTCAAAAACGATCTACCTACATTAAAAATGCTATATATGATATATGCATACAGACATGCGCTTCTATCACCACATGAACCCGCACAGCACAGCACAATGCAATACATTTATGGTTTCATACTCTGTCTGGCTCCCCCTCTCATTTATATCCCTTTTTCGTAGATATAAATCGGAATGCTAGCTGGTTCACTTTGCTCGATGGAGTTTTGCATTGGCTCACAATGCATTCGTGTTTTGTTTCGGTAACCTAATATAACAAAGTTTTAACTAACAGCAGACTGGCCGCCCTTTACGTCAATCAAGTGGCCAATGCCAAAGGCAGGATGGATGATTGGCTAACGTTAAACAATTTTTTTGGAATGTCGCACGATCTACCTGCGATCGACGTACTGGGCACCCCTGATCTAACGGCTTAAAACGCAGCATAGCGTAATAACCCGTAGGTACAGATTCTAGTTCGCTGTTAGTTCAACCTGTTTGGTATGTTATAAAATCCCTTACATAAATCACTGATGCGTGCAGTTCTGACATACGGTTTAACTGAGTTTCAGAAGTGGTTCAGACATTGAGTCCATGGTTTTGATTCGATGTTTAGTGACTTAATAGTGTAATTAGTACCTGTACTACAGAGATATAATGCTGAACAGCTTTCAAAAATGCTGTACCAGGGTACCGTTTCAGTACCAGTGTCCTTTTGAGCAGTAGTCTGCACAAATTCTGAGATTTGGTAAAATCTTCTTATTGGTGCAGCTTGAATAAATAAAAATAAGCTGCGTTGTAAACTTGATAAATCCTGTCTGTATCGTGCCCAAGACGACTCCAAATAAGCCTCAATATAAGGACATTAATCATGAATTCTGTTCTGCTGTGCAATGCAGCGTTTCTTCCAATGTTTTCTTCAACACTAGAAAAAAGTCGCGCGGTAATGACGAAAGCATACTCTGGTCAAGACCCTTAAAGTGGCGTGTGGGTGCAGACCAGTGGGGGAGGGGGGTCATTTGTGCTCAGCGTGATACGAGGCAAGCAGGCCCAGCGTGAGTGCGCCCTTAAGTGACTTCTAAAATGTAGAAATGTGATGGTGACTGCATCATTGCTGAAGCTGGCAGTAGACCGCACTGCTGCAGAATGTAGCATAGGGCTTCTCTCCTGTGACTCATATGAGAGGTTTGCTGACCTTTCCCTCTGGCATGACTTATCTGGGCTCCTCTACACCATTTTCTGTCCATTTGAAAATAATTATAAATGCATTAACAATGGCAGTAATACCTAAAGGTAATGGTGAATTTGACGTGAAACTTAAAAATGACCCAAACTATGCAGGGGGTATTAACTAGTGGTCGACCAATCATGGGTTCTTCAGTGGATGAGGCAGTCGTTTTTTTGGGGGGTGGCCAATATTAGCCAGATTTTTTTTATTATTATTATTTTATTATATTATTTATCTGCCTACAGTTCTTCAGTCACTGGTCTTAAGTTGTCTCTGTTCTTGCCTGGTAAGGCTGCACATACTGTTCACTGGGGAAGGGTCTTCTCCTTCTTTGTGTGAAATGGATCGCTCCTGTCTTCCTCACCAGTGGGTGTATTTGGTGCTCCAGCTTTGTGTATAGAAACTTCGCCTATGGTTGACCTTAACAACAGTTAGTTGGAAATGGCTGCACGTCATGTGAATTTGTGAAGATGCCGACACTCCCTTGCACATACGTCACAGGCCCCGTGATGCTGAACAGGCTCTGTGATCTATCAGCTCTCTACAGAGTAGCTGGAGACTAAATGTGAATGCTGGAATGACAGTGATCTTGGCAACCCAAGTACTTCACTGCTAAATGAGACTGGTGCTGAGAAAGCGCAGCTGTCTGAAATGGGGCGGCCTGTTCTTGTACAATTTATAGAAATCTCCCCAAAATACTGTTAGCTGTGAGCTAGGCCTTAGCATATAAGATGCAGCCAATGCAGCTGTGGCCCACATTACCAAGCTAGGTTCAGTGAGCAGTGCTGTTGCCTAGCAGCCGCTCCTGTCCTGCTTAACAACTGCAACCCCCTCAAGCAAGGTGATTGCTAATCTGCTTACTGCAGTGTTTTCATTAATGTGCCATTAAAACGGAGTTAACAGTTTAGTTTTTGGCCAAGACCGCTGTTCTTGGGCAGTAGGTGATGTTTCTGATCACAGGTTTTAGATGCTTTCCATTCCATTTCCTTTAACACTTGTCTAACTTCGTAATAGTCTTTGTCCAGATGGCAGCCCAGCCTAGACTTACACAGGGATCTGAGAGACCAAGTCGAAACCATAGACCTTTTGATTAGTATCACTCTATTAAGACCAGAACTATGACTATGTTGAAACTTTGATGTTCAGTGTTTGCGTGTGAGCTCTGAGCGCTGGTCTCTTCTTAATGGCAGAAGTGCCGTAATTGCACATAGAATTAATGAAATTATTCACTAGTGTCTAACCATAGGGATCAAAATGTCAAATATGGGGTTGTTTTCTGTGAGGTCATTACATTAGTCTTACATTGGTTACATCCCATTTACAGCTAGGGCGCTGTCTGTCCCTACAGCCACTCGTTGCTGGTTTGGTTTGAGCTGAGTGACCCAGCAGTACGTCTATTCCCAGAAACCTCTATGACTTTAACACAGTCTCTGTACTTTATATGAAACATTTATAAATGGATTTGTTACTTCCTCTCAGGGAACAGGCTGCGGTTTACCTCTTAGTGTTGCATATCAAACTTGAGGCTATTTAAAAGTGTTTATTGGGTAGGTGATCTGTTAGATTTGGCTAATGAAAATAAAAGTAGCTGGATACATTCATCAGTTTTCTGTTCTTTGTATGGATTTTGCCTGTTCCCTGTGTTCACTTTGATTTCCTCCCATGTGTGCACTGGCATCCCATCTACAATGTACCCTGTACTGCCTGTAATAGCCTTCAGGCCACCTTGCAGCCCAGACCAGAATAAGCGCTTATAAGATGGATGGATACATTCATTAAGGTGGTGTAGCCAGGTTCTGATCCATATATTGCAACTCTGGAATTTGTTAATGATGTCTAGAGTGAAGGCAGTAACCAACCCAAGACAGATGTATTTTGACTCAGACTCTCAGTACAGAAGGTTGGAAGACCAGAGCATCTGGTGCAAGCCCAGCAGAACATCCCCCAGTCCTCCCCATCTGGACTCGTACTCACGACTGGTGCCTGGAGGCAGCTCAGCACTGAGCAGTAATTGGAACAGATTAAAGCAATCCGGAACAGGGTCACATTCTCATTTCAGTGGGAGAGTGACCTGAAACTCATAGCGGAAGTGCTTCCACAGCAAAAGCCGGCATCCTCTAGAGGCTCAGCCGGAGTCAGAACTTCAGTCTGGCAAGATCTGTGCAATGGTTATGGGTGGTTGTCTCCCCTTGGTCAGCAGTGACCGTGTCTGCTGTGACAGTTTGTCTTCGAAGCGTTTTGTAAGAATGGGCTTAATTCCCACCGATGAGCAGACCCACTGCTGGCCTGTAAAAATGAATAATGCAGCTACAGCTCCTGCCAAGGCCCTGGCATTCGAGTGGAGCGGATGTGGAAAGCTGCTTTGTTTTCGCTTGCCCTTAGTGAGTGTTTTTTGGGAGGGAGAGGAGGCTTCCTGTATAAAGGGATTAATAATATGTTACCATGTCTACAGAGATGGTTCAGACTAAGTAAGAAGTTGCTTGTCTTTTCCTCTAGTTTCCTGTGTAGGAATTGAGTAACTTGGTTTGTATCTTTTAGTCAGCTGATGTACTGTACGTGATACATTTTGTGACTGGTGTCTCAAGGTGCGAAACTCTGCAGCGGGGCTAGCTACCCCCCGTCATCGCTGCGTGGCTTGCCTGTCGTGTCGTGTGTAGGAATTGAGTCCCCCGGCTTCTGTTTTGTCTCTGACAGGCTGCGGGAGGTGTCGGAGAAGCTCAACAAGTACAACTACAGCAGGTAAGCCAAGCCGAGCTGCTCTGTTCTGGCCAGCAACCCAGCAGGTGAAGATGCTAACGCGTGTCCTCTCTCCCACAGTCATCCCCCACTGAATGTGCTGGAACAGGCCACCATCAAGCAGTGCGTGGTGGGCCCAAGCCATGCGGCATTCCTTCTGGAGGTAACTGGGCTCCGAAAATGCCCAAAGTCACACACATTTCAGAGCTGCACTCAAGGGGAAATGTTGCTGCTGAATTATTGGTAACTGCAGTAATGTTTCTATGGAGCCTCTGGGTGCTTTCCTGGTGGCTTCGCAGGGAGGGGGGTTGATGAATGTGCTTTTTGTAGGATGGCCGAGCTTGTAGGATTGGATTTGCAGTACAGCCAGACCGCCTGGAGCTGGGAAAACCGGACACCAGCGATGGGTGAGGACATGGACCCCTTCCTTGCATGTACAAAATGAGTACTCATGCACATTCTTCTGTGTATTCAAAAAAAGCTTCAGATCTGTGAATTTATGAGGTGTATGTGCTGCCCCCCCTCCCCCCCCCCCAGCCAGCCAAATATCGTGTCCTCTAGTGTGCCCGCGCTGTGTGACCGGTGACAGTTGTCTGGCGTCTGACTCATTATCCCTTTTTAAGAGGGGTCACGCTGTGCGACAGACTGTGTCCTGTCACTCGGTCCGGTGATGTCCCCTGATTGCTGATGGAGGACGTAATGTGGCATTTGAGTGTGGGATTCCTGACCCATCATCATAGTCGTGGGTGACCCTCTAGGCCTCCGTCCTATGAGCAATCTCATGCTCGATGAGGGCCATTACTGAGCAGAATGTGACGGGTGCCACTAGTAAATAATATGGGTCTGTACAATCAGAACCTTAGTTTGTTTATACAGTAATGATGCGTTTTGGTCTTGAAGCCCAGGGGGGCCTTACTATTGTGTGTCTGTGTCCTGCTATGATATGAGGCCTGGCCTGCGGACAGCACCTGCGAGTTGTGGGTGCCGCTCGCTCTCTCTGCCTCACCTGGCTTGTAATTAATCCTTTACTCGATTATGCCGGTACTGTTCGAGATGTGCCGGCACGCTTTCCCGGGAGCATAGAACGTCACCCCTAAGCGAGGAGGCGTCTGCCCCCCCAAACGCTATAGCTGCGGAGGCCTCTGTGTCTCCCTGCGGTCCCGAGGGTGTTGCCTGAGCAAGTCTCCATACCCCCCCCCCGATTTATGCCAAGCTGCTCAGTGACTTTTTGGGGGATTATAGGCTTGTAACTCATTTCCCATCTTTTATTTTCAGTTCAAAGCTGAGCAGTGGTTCAGGGACAGGAAGGAGCCCCAGGCCTGGCAGGACTAGTGATCCGCCCTGGTTCCTCTCTGGCTCTGACACACTGGGCAGACTGGCAGGCAACACCCTTGGGTAAGTTTTGGCAGCCCGTGGCTAAGAGCCTGAGCTGACAGCAGGCACGTTCAGCTTTGGGGGATCAGTGGCGTCCGTGTTGGACAGTGTCGACGCCGTTCCCATGCAAAGGAAGGCACCCTGTGGTCTGCGGGGCCCGGCCCTCCTATCCCCCAGCCGCCGACCCGTCTCTCACCTCTGTGCTTTGTTGTGACAGGAGCCGCTGGAGTTCTGGGGTGAACGGTGCTGCTGCTGCAAGCGGAGGAGGTGCTGGGAGCAGCGGCGGGGGGGGCACAGGAGGCGGGGGAGGAGGGGGCAGCTCCTCTGGCCGGTCCTCGGCGGCGGCGCGGGACTCCCGCAGGCAGACCAGGGTGATCCGCACAGGAAGGGAGCGCGGCTCCGGGCTCCTGGGCAGCCAGCCACAGCCCGTCATTCCAGCCTCCGTCATCCCGGACGAACTCATCACCCAGGTCAGCCGCAGCGTCCCCACGCTCCCCGCCGCGTCCCTGGGCTTCCCCCTCCTCTCTCCCGAGCCTGATGGCATTTTTATATTTTCTTCCTTTAGGCCCAGGTAGTTCTCCAGGGGAAGTCCAGAAGCGTCATTATCCGGGAGCTCCAGCGTACGAACTTGGACGTGAACCTGGCTGTCAACAACTTGCTGAGCAGAGACGACGAGGATGGCGACGACGGCGACGACACTGCCAGCGAGTCCTACTTACCGGGAGGTGTGTGAGCGACCGCCCCCTCGGCTCCCCGCCGCCGCCGGCTTCCCGTTTTCTCACCACGCGCCTCGCGGTAGCTGCCGTAGGCCTCAGATTCTCGGGAAACCGCTTGACGCTCCGCGCCGCCGCTCGGACGCTCGTGTGAAATGTTTTCATGTGTGATGGTCCCAGAAGACCTGATGTCCCTGCTGGACGCAGACATCCACTCGGCCCACCCCAGCGTCATCATCGATGCCGACGCCATGTTCTCCGAGGACATCAGCTACTTCGGATACCCCTCCTTTCGGCGCTCGTCGCTGTCCCGGCTGGGCTCCTCGCGAGGTGCGTCGTGCTCCGGGGCCTCCGTCTGCAGACTGAGCTTCCATCTCCTTCCACTGTAGAGAAGCTGAGAGCCTACGGCTCAGTTTAAGTCGCAGCTCTCGCTTTACCGGTGTGCTTGTGGAAGGTGCATGCGTCCTTTTTGTGGATGGGTATACATTAGCCCGTTTGTAAAACGCTTGCCCTTGTGAGGCACGCCTCATACAATGCGTCTTGCTGCCATGTCCTCTGTAAAGATGAGCGCGGTGGCACGGTAGGTACAGGCTGCCCCCGGTGTGCTGGACATGATTGGCTGAGGTGAAGTGACATGCATGGGCAGGGTCCCAACCTGCAGTGAGCCCTCTGAGAAAGGCCCGCCAGGCCCCACAGACCCCTCCTGCCTCTCTGAGGCTGGGACAGTTTGACGCCCCAAATTGGTCTCTGCATGCCCGAACCTCGCTGTGCCCCGTAATGCCGCAGTTCACCGTACGATTATGTACTTTTTACATATTTATCTGCTGCAATCTTTCATTATTCTGAAGGGTCTTTCCCAGAGAGTGGCTTACTTCTATCCCACTGGTGTGACCCCATTGCATACCAGTTCTCCTTCTTCCCTTAGAGCGAGACTCGGAGCTGTTGCGTGAGCGTGAGTCTGTGTTGAGGTTGCGTGAGCGGAGGTGGCTCGATGGCGCCTCTTTTGATACGGAGCGAGGCTCCACCAGCAGGGAGGGCGAGCCCGGCCTGGACAAGAAGAGTATCCCCTTGCAGAGTCCCGTCTCCCTGGGGGAGGACCTCCAGTGGTGGCCTGACAAGGTCAGCTGTTGACACATCTGTGTCGATCGTCTAACCCTAACCCCAGGCATATCCCATGTTCTCTTTCCTGATAATGTCTGTCTTCAGTCGCCTCCTCTATTTGTGTTTTTGTGATATTTCTACATTTCTAGCACCTTCCTAAAGTGGATGTATTGTGTATCAGCCTTAGGCGGGGTATCCCTGCTCTCCATTGACTGGGGAAGCATTCATTTCTGCCTTGTGCTGGTCTCACATTGTCTGTCCTTCCTGTCCTCTCTCGCTCTCAGGATGGCACTCGCTTCGTCAGCATCGGCGCTCTGTACTCTGAGCTTGTAGCGCTCAGCACTAAAGGAGAACTCTACCAGTGGCGATGGAGTGAACCTGAGCCGTACCGCAATCCACAGGTACTTTGGTCTTGCGCACTGAGCCATTTTGGAACCTGGTTCATCTCTGTGATGCATCAGAGGCTTTAGTGAAACCGCAGCAGATCCAGAGGGTGCCGCTACTTTGTCAGTTGGAGACCTATAGTATAAACAAGCATCTCACCTTCTCTGGTCTGTAGAACCCGGCTATTCATCACCCTCGCTCCACCTTCTTGGGTCTGACCAATGAGAAGATCACCCTCCTGTCAGCCAATAGCATCCGGGCCACCGTGGCGACGGAAAGCAATAAGGTCTGTTCCTCCCCTGTCGTGTGTCAGCCTGGTTATTGGCCGGTTCCGCTTGGATGAGATGTTAGTGCCGTTTCTGCTGCGTACTCAGGTGGCCACCTGGGTAGATGAGACGCTAAGCACGGTGGCCTCAAAGCTGGAGCACAGCGCACAGGCCTTCCCCGAGCTCCTGGGCGAGCGTGTCGTCTCCCTGCACTGCTGTGCCCTCTACACCTGCGCCCAGCTTGAGAGCTGCCTCTACTGGTGGTGAGGGCTCATCTCTGGCTCCGGGCCACGGGTCTCGGGTCTGGGCCTTGAGGTACAGCCGGCGCTATCGGCTAATCACTACGCTTTCGTGTCTCCAGGGGCGTCGTGCCTTTTAATCAAAGGAAGAAGATGCTTGAAAAGGCCAGAGCCAAGAATAAGAAGCCAAAGTCCAGCACAGGCATCTCCTCCATCCCCAACATCACAGTGGGAACTCAGGTGAGGTGCCGGGGGCCTCTCCCATTCGAGGGCAGGTGCGACGAGCTCTGCCTGCCACCCCATCCCTGATTGGCTGGACCTCCTGCTGTCCAGGTATGCCTGAGGAACAACCCCCTGTACCACGCGGGCGCCGTGGCCTTCTCCGTCAGCACGGGGGTTCCCAAGGTGGGCGTCCTCATGGAGTCCGTGTGGAACATGAATGACAGCTGCAGGTTCCAGCTACGCTCTCCAGAGAGCCTCAAGAACATGGAGAAGACGAGCAAGAGCCAGGAGACTAAGTAAGAATGCAATCTGTGACCCCTCCGCAAACCATGGTGGCCAACCATGGAGGAGTTTCCTGCACTGATCTGCCTTTGCTTGTAGGACGGAGAGCAAACAGGAGTGTGTGAAGACCGAGATGGGCCCCCCGCCATCCCCGGCCTCCACCTGCAGCGACGCATCCTCCATCGCCAGCAGTGCCTCGCTCCCTTACAGTATGTCCCCTGTGGGCTGGGCCAGGCCGCCCACCTCACCAGCCCCACGCTCACAACAGCGGTGCCAGCTGCCCCCCCATCCCCCCCCCCCCCGTGCCCCTGCCTTGCCAAACAGCCTCGCGGGTGCCTGGGGAGGGGGGGGGCTGTGCATATAAATGTGAAATGTTTCTTAATCTCACAATGTCTCTCTCCCAAGATGTTATTGTTCACTAACAATGTACCATGTATCACAGAGCGACGGCGCTCCACCCCCGCCCCCAAAGAGGAGGAGAAAGTCAACGAGGAGCCCTGGCCTCTTAGAGAAGTGGTTTTTGTAGAGGATGTTAAAAACGTCCCTGTCGGAAAGGTGTGTGATACGCGCTGTGGCTCATGGCCGGCGGGCGGGACGACGGCGGCAGCGTCGATCGCTCTCCACTCGTTTTCTTTTATATCTGCAAAGACTTTATCCCTGATTCGGAAGACTAGCTGAGTGCGACGGGCGCGGGTAGCCGGATATTTGAAGTGTATTTCAGCTATTAAAACCTGAAAGTCCCTAAAGAGCTTAGTCTCTGAGATTTTAAAGATGTGTTTTGAAGTTGCCTCATGCTGTCTGCTCTTCTCTGTGCTGTCGTCACTGTGTGACGTGCTGTTTCGATGACCCAACATTTGCACCAGCTCTCCTCTTTTGAACTCAAGGTGCTTAAAGTCGATGGTGCGTATGTTGCTGTGAAATTTCCAGGGACGTCGAGCAGTGTGGGCAGCCAGAGCGCAGCTCCCTCTGACTCTGACCCGTCCTCACTGCTGCAAGACTGTAGGCTCCTCAGAATAGACGAGCTGCAGGTACGCGAACCCCCCCCCCCCCACCCCCGAGATCTCTGACCCGAAGCCGCCTCCTGACAGTTTACATTCTGCTCCTCGTCCCCGCAGGTAGTAAAAACTGGTGGAACTCCAAAAGTTCCCGATTGCTTTCAGCGCACACCGAAAAAACTCTGTATACCTGATAAAGCTGAAATCCTAGCAGTCAACGTCGACTCCAAAGGTGCCAAGCTCACTCTTCTGCGCGCATTTCCTGCCGACGGGGCTGCCTCTTCATGTTGGCAGTGCTGACCGGCTGTTTGTTCCCCTCACCCAGGAGTCCATGCTGTGCTCAAAACGGGCAGCTGGGTGCGCTACTGTGTCTTTGACCTGGCCACGGGCAAGGCAGAGCAGGAGAATAACTTTCCCACCAGCAGCCTGGCCTTTCTGGGCCAGAATGAGCGAAACGTGGCCATCTTCACAGCGGGACAGGTAAGCCCCACTGTCGCCACCTGCTGGCCGCCTCTGCTCATTGCCGGCGCGGTGGTTTTATGCTGCGATGCTGTGTTCCCAAGGAGGCCCCTGTCATCCTGCGTGACGGCAATGGGACGATTTACCCCCTGGCCAAAGACTGCATGGGGGGGATCCGGGATCCGGACTGGCTGGATCTGCCCCCCATCTCCAGCCTCGGCATGGGAGTGCACTCCCTCACCAACATTCCCACAAACTCCACCATCAAGAAGAAGGCTGCTATTGTTATCCTAGCAGTGGAGGTAAGTAGTCTTGGAGAAATGTAAGCTCGTGACTTAATTTCCCCCCAAAATAATCCTTATTAAAGCCTACCCCCACGCCCCCCCCTGCAGAGGCAGGCGCTGATGCAGCACGTCCTGCGCTGTGACTATGAGGCCTGCCGGCAGTACCTGGCCAGCTTGGAGCAGGCTCTGCTGCTTGAACAAGGCCCGCCTGCCCTGGGTGCCGTGCTAGAGCATCGATGTGACGGCAACCGCAACGTGCTGCATGCCTGCGTCTCCGCCTGCTTCCCCGTCAGCAACAAGGAGACCAAGGAGGAAGAGGGTGAGCGCCGTCCTGTGTGCAGGCTCAGGAGCGGCCGTTCTCGGTCTAGCGGGTGCTGTGCTGCATGTCCCCCCGAGCAACTTGGCCTTCCCCTCTCTTTCAGAAGCAGAGCGTTCTGAGAGAAACACCTTCGCTGAGAGGCTGTCAGCGGTGGAGGCCATAGCCAACGCCATCTCGGTGGTCTCCAGCAACAGCTCCGGGAACAGGACGGGCTCATCCAGCAGCCGGGGGTGAGCTGCCGTAGCTGGCATGCTGTGACTGCATGTGCTTGACGTGAGGGGTGTGATGGGAGGTCTGGTGCTGTGGCTGGTGTGAGACCCAGGCATAACCCCCCCCCCCCCCAGGTTGCGGCTGCGTGAGATGATGCGCCGGTCCCTCCGAGCAGCAGGATTGGGCCGCCATGAGTCAGGCCCCTCTTCCAGCGAGCACCAGGACCCAGTGTCCCCGCCCATAGCACCGCCCAGCTGGGTACCTGACCCCCCTCCCATGGACCCAGGTGGGGTATAGCTGCCATTCCCCGAAGGCCCTGCCCCGTGCCCATTCTGCAAGGCACTGACCTGATCTCATCCTTAGTAGACGGGGACATCGATTTCATCCTGGCGCCGGCAGTCGGGTCGATCACAACCACCACTTCCAGTACCGGCCAGGGGCCAAGTACGTCAACCATACCAGGTGAGCCCAGGGTACCCTTTGGGGGGGGGGGGGGAGGCCCCCTTCACTGGCTCACTGATGGACACTCTGACTGCCACTTTAAAGCAGGTTCATTTTCTCTGCGTTTTATATCGGGGGTAGGCAATCTTATCCAGAATGGGCCTTTGTGTGTGCAGGTTTTCACTGCAACTCCCTAATTAGATTACTAATTAGAGGACTGATTCACTGAAGAGCCCTCACCCTTGGCTTTAAACTGCTGACCTTAAGTCTATTCCAAATGCCTATATACACACCAGCCCTCAGCGGATATGTTTGCCCACCCCTCTTCTATAATGGTAGCATACGGTGTTTTGGGGGGGTTGGATAGTCGGACCCCCAGAGGTTTTATTTATTCCCCCCCCCCCCCCTCCTTACTTAGGAGTTTCCATTTCCTCCGTTGTCCTCTTTCTCTCCCTCATCCCCGCTTCATGCACTCTTTGCATAAACGGTGCACTAATAGTGCCACACGCTCTTGTCAAATCCCCTGGGGTAGCTGCTGCAAAGCAATGAACTGAGCTGTTCCGTCGCGCGGCCCGTTTGCAGGACCTTCCTCCGAGCCCTCCCTGGTGGACTCCAAGGACCGGAAGAGCAACGCCCACCTGATCCTGAAGCTGATGTGCAACAGCGTGGTGCTGCATCCGTACCTCCGCGAGCTGCTGTCTGCCAAGTAGGGGCCCCCGCCGTGGGAAGGGGCTCCCCGTAGCTGCGCTTGCCTGCCACGTGTGCTCACGCTGATGCTTTGACAGGGACGCCCGTGGGATGACCCCCTTCATGCTGGCTGTCAGTGGGAGGGCGTATCCAGCTGCCATCACTGTTCTGGAAGCGGCACAGAAGATAGCCAAAGGTGAGAGGCCCGGCTCCCTGCAGTGTCCACAAGGGGGCCTCGTGCTCCTTTCATAGGTCTGACTGCACAGCTCTGTGTGCCGCAGGTGACCCCGGACCAGGTGACAAGGAGGATGCGGACTCCGTGTTCATGGAGATGATCTGCCCGCCTGGCACCAACCCGGATGACTCTCCTCTCTATGTCCTGTGCTGCAATGACACATGCAGCTTCACCTGGACAGGGGCGGAGCACATCAACCAGGTATGCTCATCGGGCCATGTGACGCCCCGGCCCTCGTGACTCTATCTGGTGGCTAAGTTCTCTCTCTCTCTCTCAGGATATTTTCGAGTGCCGGACATGTGGCTTGCTGGAGAGTCTCTGCTGCTGCACCGAGTGTGCCAGGGTCTGCCACAAGGGACACGACTGCAAGTCAGTTCACTTCACCAACACCGGGTGGCGCAGCGGTTGAGGGACATGAGGCTGGGGTGTTTTGTAAAGTGGCCGGTTCCCTTCCAGGCTCAAGAGGACGTCCCCCACTGCCTACTGCGACTGCTGGGAGAAGTGTAAGTGTAAGACCCTGATCGCGGGACAGAAGTCGGCCCGGCTGGACCTGCTCTATCGGCTGCTCACCACCACCAACCTGGTCACCATGCCCAACAGCAGGCGAGTACAGGGGCCGCGTCCGCTCTGAGGCTCCACGTACGCGGCATGGGGGTGTGGCTCATGTCTGTGCCGGTCCCTGCCACAGGGGGGAGCACATCCTGCTGTTCCTGGTCCAGACTGTCGCCAGGCAGAGCGTGGAACACTGCCAGTACCGGCCCCCACGCATCCGGGAGGACAGGAACCGCAAGGCGGCCAGCGCTGAAGGTGCGTAGGGCGGGGTGGAGAATGGCAGCCAGGGCATCGCCTTCTAAGGTTCTAAGGCTGGGGGGTGGCGCTGACCCGCGGGCCCTGTGCCGTTCAGACTCGGACATGCCGGACCACGACCTGGAGCCTCCTCGCTTCTCCCAGCTGGCCCTGGAGCGCGTCCTGCAGGACTGGAACGCCCTGCGCTCCATGGTGCTGTTCGGCTCCCAGGACAGCAAAGACCCGTGAGTACCGTGGCGCGGCGCCGACCCGACCCAGGTGCCGCGTCCTGGCACTAAGCCGTCGCCCTCCTGTCCCTCCAGGCTGAGTGCCAGCAGCCGGGTGGGCCACCTCCTGCCCGAAGAGCAGGTCTACCTCAACCAGCAGAGCGGCACCATCCGGCTCGACTGCTTCACGCACTGTCTCATCGTCAAGTGCGCCCCGGACATCACGCTCAGCCGGGTACCGTCCCCTTCCCCCTGCCCCCTCCCACCCACCCTCCCCCACTTCTGCCGCTGACCCCTCTCTCTCCTCAAGCAGTTCATCGACACTCTGCTGGGGACCTTGGTGAAAGAGCTGCAGAACAAATACACCCCCGGCCGCAGGGAGGAGGCCGTCGACGTCACCATGCGCTTCCTGCGCTCGGTGGCACGGGTCTTCGTCATCCTCAGTGTGGAAATGGCCTCGTCCAAAAAAAAGAAGTAGGTGCCACTGTCCTTCTGCCCGTGGTGCTCAGACAGCCCCTTTTTTCCACCTGGGGGGCCCCGGCGTGTTGGGGCTCTGTGTCCCTGACACCCGCTCTCTCTCTGCCCCCATCAGTAACTTCATCCCCCAGCCGATCGGAAAGTGCCGGCGCGTCTTCCAGGCCCTGCTGCCCTACGCCGTGGAGGAGCTGTGCAACGTGGCCGAGTCGCTGATCGTGCCGGTGCGCATGGGCGTGGCCCGGCCCACGGCGCCCTTCACCCTGGCCAGCACCAGCATTGATGCCGTGCAGGGCAGCGAGGAGCTCTTCTCCGTGGAGCCGCTGCCCCCGCGGCCCTCGCCGGACCAGCCCAGCAGGTACGGGGCGGCCCGGGTCGTGCGGCGGGCCGCGATGCGGGGGGCGGCGCTGCCAGCTCACGCCCGTCTGTGCCGCAGCTCTGGCCAGCCGGCGTCCTCCTACATGATCCGCAACCCGCAGCCCCGGCGCAGCAGCCCCTCCCAGCCGGCGCGGGGCCGCGACGAGGAGCACGACGACATGGTCTCCGCGGACGTGGAGGAGGTGGGTGGAGGCCGTTTCGCTCGGCCCCCTCCGACCCGCGCCGCCGACCGGTGCCGTCATGCCGTGCCCCTGTGCCAGGTGGAGGTGGTGGAAGGCGTGGCCGGGGAGGAGGATCACCACGACGACCAGGAGGAGCAGGGCGACGAGAACGCGGAGGTGGAGGGGCAGCAGGACGAGCACGACGAGGACGGTGAGGGCCGCCGCCTGCCCGCGCCGTTTGGGTGATGGGAGCTCCCCGGCGACACGCACTCACGGCCTCCTGCCCCTATCCGCCACCCAGGCAGTGACATGGAGCTGGACCTGCTGGCAGCCGCCGAGACCGAGAGCGACAGCGAGAGTAACCACAGCAACCAGGACAATGCCAGCGGGCGCCGGAGTGTCGTCACGGCAGCCACGGCCGGCTCTGAAGCAGGTACCTGCCTGGTATCCCGGTGACACGCGGCACGTCCGGGCTCTGAACACCTCCCTCCCTCGTGTGGCTCTCCGGATGGCTGTGGGAGGGGGGCTCTGCCTTACAGAGCATATATCTGGTCCCTCTCTGTGCCCCCACTGCTCTAACTCGGCATACTGTTATCACTGCTCTTCAGCAGCCGAACATCATCACTGATTAATGCGGGTGGGGGTTGTAGCCCCTCGAATTTGCAGTCTGTTCCTCAGTCCAGAAGGAGGCGGGTTTCAGTCCAGAAGGAGGCGGGTTTCAGTCCAGCAGCCGGCAGTGATTGTATTACCATTACGGCCTTGATCATGGCTCTAATCTCCTTTTAAGTGCTCTGGGGGCACCAGCTACCCCTGATGCCTCAGCCCGAAACCGTGACTGTCACGGAGGGTGTACGTGACACCCAAAGAAACCTGCATGTGCCATGTGCACGTAGAGAGTACAACACGTCTTACTGCATCATTAATGATGGACCTTTGCAGGCTGGGGGGTTCCTTACCAAGCACAGCCTGTCATCCCAGCATGCATGTGTGCGCGTGAGCTGCGTTTCTGCGGTCCAGCTGCATGGCCACGGGAGGAGCGAGGTCTCGGGCACCTGGCACCCTCACTGAACGCTGTCTGTTCTGAACCCCCCCGTTCCCCCCCGAAGGTGCCAGCAGTGTTCCTGCCTTCTTCTCAGAGGACGACTCGCAGTCCAATGACTCCAGCGACTCTGACAGCAGCAGCAGCCAGAGCGACGACGTGGACCAGGAGACGTACCTGGTGGATGAGCCTCTGGAGCGCACCACGGGCGCGGCCCACGCTAACGGCGCCGCCCAGGCCCCGCGCTCCATGCAGTGGGCCGTGCGTAACGCCCCCAGCCAGCGCACTGCCGCCAGCGCGCCCTCCGGCTCCTCCACGCCCGCAGGTGACGCCTCCCCCCTCCTGCCGCGTCCCGGCTCTGTGGCTCCTCCCCGGTGTCACTAACTGGCCGGTCCTGTTCCCGCAGCGAGCTCCACGGGCCTCATCTACATCGACCCGTCCAACCTGCGCCGTAGCGGCGCCATCAGCACGAGCGCGGCCGCCGCCGCCGCTCTGGAGGCTAGCAGCTCCAGCAGCTACCTGACGTCGGCCAGCAGCCTGGCCAGGGCCTACAGCATCGTCATCCGGCAGATCTCGGACCTCATGGGCCTTGTCCCCAAGTACAACCAGCTCGTCTACTCCCAGTACCCCGCCGCCGTCAAGCTCACCTTCCAAGACGCCGTCCATCTGCAGGTACGCTGGCTCCGTGCTGGCTCCATCTGTCCTGCCTGGATGCGTGATGCCCCGCCGTGACCCACGCATGTCGCTTTGCAGAGCTACGTGGAGGACAAACTGATTCCCACCTGGAACTGGATGGTGTCCATAATGGACTCGACAGAAGCTCAGCTGCGTTACGGTTCGGCGCTGGCCTCCGCCGGGGACCCGGGACACCCCAGCCACCCGCTGCATGCCTCGCAGCATGCCGGCCGGCGGGAACGTGTAACGGCTCGCGAGGAGGCCAGCATCCGGGCGCTGGAGGGCCGCAGGTGAGGCAGGGGACCCGGGGTGGAAGCCAGGTGGACGTTAGTGGTGCAGAGGGCAGTGGGTTGATGTCCCATGGTTGGCAGAGTTATCGGGTGATGCCCATGAGCCCAGCTGCTCCAGGAGCGCTGGTTGAGCCTGTACTCTCCTCACTGGCATGTCACTTCTGTACAAAAGCATCTAAGGCAATGTAAATGTAACGTGTGCCTGTCTGTCGCAGACGCACCGCCTCTCTGCTGAGTGCGCGCCAGGGCATGATGTCAGCGAGGGGCGACTTCCTGAACTACGCCCTGTCCCTGATGCGCTCGCACAACGACGAGCACTCTGACGTGCTGCCCGTCCTGGACGTCTGCTCGCTCAAGCACGTCGCCTACGTCTTCCAGGCCCTCATCTACTGGATTAAGGCCATGAACCAGCAGACCACCCTGGACACCTCACAGCTGGACAGGAAGAGGTGAGACCCAAGCAAGCACTTTTTACACCTTCCAGTGTGGTTCTAGTGCACGGTGCTGATTTAGCCTCTTCTCTCAGGACCCGTGAGATCCTGGAACTGGGTCTGGACAATGAGGACTCTGAGCACGAGAACGACGAGGACACCAATCAGAGTGAGTGGCCACCGCGGCAGTCATCCTCTAAACATTAAGCCTGGAGCCTGCAGTCCTGGCTCTGACCCTCCATCTTCACAGGTTCCACCATCCATGAAAAGGATGATGACCCCCTGTCTGCAGAAACGGGTCAGAACCATCCCTTCTTCCGCCGCTCTGACTCCATGACCTTCCTGGGCTGCATCCCCCCAAATCCGTTTGAGGTGCCGCTAGCAGAGGCCATCCCATTGGCCGACCAGCCCCACCTATTACAGGTGAGCATCCAGCCTCCTGATCCTGCCCCCCAATGATCTCATCCACATTACAGCAGAGTAAGTGAAATGGTGCCCTGAACGGTCCTAACCGGTGTTCTTGCAGCCAAACGCCAGGAAGGAGGACCTGTTTGGGAGGCCAAGTCAGGGCCTCTACTCATCCACATACAGCACCAGCAAAGGCCTGGTGGACACAAGCCTAGACCGCAGCTGCCTGGAGGTAAGAGCTGAATACCGCGGCGCCCATTGGCCTTCGCGGGACGGTGCTGCCGTTAGCTTGTGTGTCGCTGTGCTCACCCTGCAGACTTCCACTGCACCTCCTGCCGGTAGCCATGGAGCTGAAATGCAGCTAAATGCTGACGGCTCAGCGCCACTCCCCGCGGCTCTTCCGCAGGTCCTGCCCACGAAGATGTCGTACTCGGCCAACATGAGGAACGTGATGAGCATGCAGGCTCGGCAGAGGGCCGGCGAGCAGCAGGCCCCCCCCGAGGACCACATGGCGCCCCCCAAGCCGGGCCCGTCCGCCCACGACCTGGCGGCCCAGCTGAAGAGCAGCCTGCTCGCGGAAATCGGCCTGACGGAGAGTGAGGGCCCGCCTCTCACCTCTTTCAGGTATGCTGGCCCCTCGCCTTTGCTGAGAAAGCTGGTCCTTCCCTTCTGATCGTGCTACTCTAACTGCTACCCCCCCACTTCTCCCCCGTCGCAGGCCGCGCTGCAGCTTCATGGGGATGGTCATCTCCCACGACATGCTGCTAGGCCGCTGGCGTCTGTCCCTGGAGCTCTTTGGACGCGTCTTCATGGAAGACGTGGGTGCAGAGCCCGGTTCGGTGAGTAGAGGAGGCGTGGCTTCTCATCTTCCTCGGTGGTTGGCGGAGAGCCTTGTGTCCGGCCCGGCCGCCCAGTGAAAGCGCTTCTCCCTGCAGATCCTCACAGAGCTAGGCGGCTTCGAGGTCAAGGAGTCAAAGTTCCGCCGGGAGATGGAGAAACTGCGCAACCAGCAGTCCCGTGACCTGGCGCTGGAGGTGGACCGGGACCGCGAGCAGCTCATCCAGCAGACCATGCGGCAGCTGAACGCGCACTTCGGCCGGCGCTGTGCCGCCACGCCCATGGCCGTGCACCGCGTCAAGGTCACCTTCAAGGACGAGCCCGGCGAGGGCAGCGGCGTGGCCAGGAGCTTCTACACGGCCGTGGCCCAGGCCGTCCTGTCCAGCGAGAAGCTGCCCAGCCTGGACTGCGTGCAGAGTGTCAGCAAGGGCATGCAGGCCAGCAGTGCGTCAAGCTCCTTCGCTCATCTGCATGTGGGGTGTGGGTGCGTGTGGGCCGAGCCGCGTGTAAGCCGCTTCTGTCGCCTCAGATCTGATGCAGAGGCTCCGCAACCGGGACCGGGAGAGGGAGCGCCGCAGCGGTGGGCTGAGGGCCGGGTCCCGCCGGGACCGGGACCGGTGAGGGTGCCGCCTGCCGCCATATCGCACGCCACATTTTTGCCGTTTCCCTCCGCGTGAAGACACTCCGATGTGACGCTCTCTCCTTCAGGGACTCACGGAGGCAGCTGTCGGTTGACACGAGGCCCTTCAGGCCAGCCTCAGAGGGGAATCCCAGCGACGAGCCCGACCCACTGCCAGCCCACAGGCAGGCTCTGGGGGAGAGGCTGTACCCCCGGGTCCACGCCATGCAGCCGGTACTTATAGCCTTCTGGGTCCTCCTGCACATTTGGAGTCTTTCTCGAGCCTGGCCGTTCTCACACACTGACCTCCACTCCTGTCCTGCAGGCTTTCGCCAGTAAGATCACAGGGATGCTACTTGAACTTTCTCCAGCCCAGCTGCTGCTGCTCCTGGCCAGCGAGGACTCTCTGAGGGCACGGGTGGAGGAAGCCATGGAGCTCATCATTGCACATGGACGGTATGGCCCCCAGCCCCGTCTTCCCCCTTGCCTGGCCTTCTGACTGTAGTGCGCCCGCTCACGGTCTCCTCTGTTGCAGGGAAAATGGGGCAGACAGCATTCTGGACCTCGGCCTGCTGGACACGTCAGACAAGGCCCAGGTAGGAGTCAGTCTGACGTGACTCGCATAGTGGGACATTCTCCTGTCTCCTGTCCATTTGTCTGCTCACCTTCTGGTCGGCTCTCAGCCGCAGGACAACCGCAAGCTGCACGGATCCAGCCGCAGTGTGGTGGACATGGAGCTGGACGACGCCGACGACAGCGATGACAACACTCCGCTCTTCTACCAGCCCGGCAAGAGGGGCTTCTACTCCCCCAGGCCCGGCAAGAACACGGAGGCCCGGCTCAACTGCTTCCGCAACATCGGAAGGTATGGCCGCTCCAGGGTTTGCTGGCGCCAGTGGAAGAGTGTTTTTGTATGGCTGCGGTAAGGTGGATTTTGTATTTAATTTTTTTTTTCTTTCCCCAGAATACTTGGCTTGTGCCTCCTGCAGAATGAACTGTGTCCAATAACCCTTAACAGACATGTGATCAAAGTGCTGCTGGGGAGAAAGGTAGGCAGGGTGGGAGGGGCTGTGAGGAAAGGCGAGTGATGGGAGGGGCATGGGGCAGGAGGGAGGGGCTCTGGGGAAAGGTGGGTGGGTCCGGGGGGAAGGAATGCTGAGGAATATGGTTGTAGCAGGTGGCTGGGGTGGGAACTGCTCTGAAGGTGGGGGGCGTGACAGCATCGCTGACATCGACTCTCTGAACAGGTGAACTGGCACGACTTCGCCTTCTTTGACCCGGTGATGTACGAGAGCTTACGGCAGCTCATTCTGCACTCTCAGACGGGGGAGGCGCAGGCAGTGTTTGCTGCCATGGACCTGGCCTTCGCCATTGACCTGTGCAAGGAGGAGGGGTCTGGCCAGGTACGCGGCCTCGCTGGGCGGGGCCTGCCGGCCTTTGTTAGGGTGATGTGGTTTGTGTGCTCCTGAGGCGAGCCTGATGGACTGACGCGTTGTTTCAGGTGGAGCTCCTGTCCGGTGGCGTAAACGTGCCGGTGACGCCACAGAATGTGTACGAATATGTAAGGAAGTACGCAGAGCACCGGATGCTGGTGGTGGCTGAGCAGCCGCTGCATGTGAGTACGGCCCTCCGGGGCTGGCCTGGCACGTCTGGGTGTGAGGTCTGTGGGCCTGGTTAGTAAAATACTGTCGCTCTGGTCTGGGTCACAGGCGATGCGGAAGGGCCTGCTGGACGTGCTGCCCAAGAACGCCCTGGAGGATCTCACAGCCGAGGACTTCAGGCTCCTCGTGAACGGCTGTGGAGAAGTCAACGTGCAGATGCTGATCAGCTTCACCTCCTTTAATGACGAGTCAGGTGCGGCATTGGCACGGCTTCCGGCCGAGATCCTAGGGCCTACCTCTCAGAGCATCGCTGTTAACATGGCGACGTCCTCTCAATCTCCCCAGGAGAAAACGCAGAGAAGCTTCTCCAGTTTAAACGTTGGTTCTGGTCCATTGTGGAGAAGATGAGCATGACGGAGAGACAAGACCTGGTATGGGTTCCTCCTCCTGGGTTTCAACACATCACACGGAAACCCTTTTCCCCGATTTCAGGTTGTGTAGACCAGTGGCAGTGTGTCATTATCCCCCTCACCACCCTTTAGGTGTACTTCTGGACTTCCAGTCCGTCCCTGCCGGCCAGTGAGGAAGGATTTCAGCCGATGCCCTCCATAACCATCCGGCCTCCTGACGACCAGCACCTGCCCACCGCCAACACGTGCATCTCGCGCCTCTACGTGCCGCTGTACTCTTCCAAACAGATCCTGAAGCAGAAACTGCTCCTGGCCATCAAGACAAAGAACTTCGGATTTGTGTAGAAGTTAACGAGCGCCTTCTCTACGGTTGTGTAATATTACTAGTTCCATTTTTGTAGAATTATTTTTTATTTGTCTATACTATTTTATGATATTTGAAATGCTGTCATATCCCTGACGGTAACTCTTATTTTGCGTTGTTTTATTTCTGACGAAATGTACATTCCTCCATCGAGTGTGTAAAGTTGAAGCCCACAGCCAGCTTACTCTTCCCCTTCGTTTTGCCCTATAGGATGAACCCCAGCCAAAGACGACAGCAGACATCTTTAAAATAACATTTCACTGTGATTATGGTTTAAGTTTCCCCACCCTAAAAAGAAATACTTAATCTCACTCAACGTTCACTGCTGCCTTTGTGAAAAGTCTGTTTTTCTTGTATAGGGGGAGTAGGGAATTTAAAAATAAACTTGACAATGCAAAATATTTGATGTCTTTCTCAATATACTGGAAAATCAATGGTGGGCAAACCAGCACTGTTTGGAAAGCCTTCTACAGGAGAAGTCTCACTCCAGGTGTTTGTGTGGTTCTCCGGTGGTGGAAAGAATTGCTGAACCACATCTGCTCATCAGCCTACCTTTCCACTTTAAAGAAATGCCTCAAGACCCATTTTCTCCTCAACCAATTCCTCTACTAGCCTGATTCCTCTTCACATTCCCTGAATGTTCTTATGTTGCACTTCTGTTCACCGAATGGCCCCTTAAGGTCTAGCTTTGTAGGACAATGTGTAGCTTTTGCTCCAGTGCTGCTTATATTTGTAAGTGGGCATTCACAGGAAGCTACGCCTAGCTGCACTTACGCCTGGTCAGCTCCTTCACAGCACATTTGTTATTGGGTATTTTGCTCATTTATAGGTGGCTTTGAACAAAAACATCAGCTAAATATGTGCAAATATTCACAGTAAGTCAGTTTAACCAAGGATACGCATTGTCCTATAAGTAAATCTCTATCCTAAGGTTACAAATTTTAGAAGACTGTTAACCGACTTGCACTGTTATTTTCAACTATTCCAGTCTCCCATTAGCCATTTCCCTTTCTTCGCTCCCTACATGCTCTTGGTGGTATTCAGAAGCGTTAATACGGGGCCTCCCTCGGGCTGATGCTTGTTCTGATTCCCCCCGCCGCCCACAAACGCATCCCACTACTTTGCATCTCAATGGGAAGGATGTCTGTTTGCCTGCACACAGTATCAAAGTCTGGCAAAATTTTGGACCGTACACGTCTATTTTTTTAATAAATCTAATAATTACACGTTCTAAGCATT
>JAODKN010000046.1:4629175-4640882 GCA_026774425.1 Petrocephalus zakoni
GGTAATGTAGGACATGCTGGGCTGCACAGAGACACTGAAGGTTCAGGGAGCAGGAAGAAAGACGTTACACCTCACCAGAGGTTCCTGGGACTTCAAGGCAGAAGGTCTCCGCATCACAATCCCATCAGAGGCAGGGCCCGCAGAGCTAAAATAGCAGAATAATGTCGAAGGATTTATTCTGTGCATCTTCTAACACCAGCTAAGGCCCAAGTCTTTCCGACCATGAGAATGACGTCTAATGTGCATCGGTATTTCACTAACGGCGCGACAGACTTCCCACAATCCCACAGACCGAGTCCCACATTTGCTCAGCTGTCTGTAGCTAAGCAGCAGCGTTGCCATGCAGCCTTCTCATGTAAATCCATCTTCTGGCAACTCTGTTGTTCCCACTGGGTAAAACCCAAAGTGACTGGAGCATGCAATGTACTGCCACCATCTTTGGGGTCTCAAGGCTCGTGTCTCACATCTTAAATGAAACAGAGAGCATTACAGCTATAACAGTGAACTGGTTCCCCATATATATGAATTGCATAACAAACTCTGCTGACAGACTAACCGCTGCCGTCCCAGACAGAGCAATGCGCACGGTTGGAATGGAGCGACCAGAGAAACGTGCTGCTTTTGTCACGGGGACAAAAGGAGCCAATTAAGACGTGCCGTGCCGGCTCTGTCACCTGGACAATGGGTCAAAGCATTCCGCAGTTCTGCCGAAAAACCGCAAGGAAGGGCTAAATGCGAGCGGCTTGGAGCCGAAGTCCAGCCAGACAAAAGAGCGGGGAGTGGCTCTTAATAAACAGCCACTGGCGTGTCAGACGGGCTCGGCCGAGTCACACTAATGCATGCGTAGCTGTACTGCTGGTCACCTTTCCCATGGGAAAAAGAAACAGCACTCACTGCATTGCAGGTCTAAACAAATCCTCAAAAGGATGACACACGTTTAAGTTGCTCAAAGTGTTTCTCTCTCAGCCGTCAGATAAACAGCAGCGCTAAAGATACACTTAGTTACATTTCAATGGTTTAGCAGGTGCTTTTATTTTTTTTTTTTGAGAAAGGCGCTACGAGCCTTGGCCACAGGCCTAACAGTAAAATCACTCTGCCCAGCCGGGGATTTGAACTAGCGACCTTCTGCTCACAGGTTTTTTTTTTGCCACATTTTTACTTTTGCACAGAACTATATCCAGCATACACTGACGGGAGGAACCAAAAGCCCCATGAACCTCATGTAGGAGACCAATAAGGGAGAGATGTGGAGACCCTGGGGCCCGTTAGGAGCCTGTATCTGAAGGGGGTTTCGCCTGTGTCTAACAGCTGGCCCCTAATGCTGAAGGGCCTCCAGTCTGGCAGGATGCACTGGACCCCGCCCTGTGCCTGAAGGTATCCTGGGGACATGGGTGTGGCAGGCACAAAGCAGGGTGTCAGAGTGTGAGAGCAGATCCACCCTGAGCACTCCTGACTGCAATACACCAAACACCATTAGGGACCCGACCCACTTCTCAGGCTTTTGTACAAGCGGACCTCCTGTCTCCACGTACAAAGCACCTCCTGCTAAACATCTCTGCTACTGTGCAGAGGGACAGATGGGACAGAGTGATCCCAGAAGTAGTGTCCTTCACCATGGCTTGCGGAGCTGCTCATGACATCACGTTCCAGCCCAGCTGCTGATGATCCAGTCAATAAACTGACAGCTGATTTATTTCCAGATGGCCAGCCTTAGGGTCTTTTGACCCAGATGAGGTTGTTTTTGTATAGTTTTGATTTCTTATAGCAGGAACTGTAAAAACTAAAGTATGAGACGATAATGACACAGTGTTACCCGTTCATCCAATTTGTATAACTCACAAGTCTCTGACCTTACGCTTAAGTCTCCCTCCCAGGAAGATACTGTGCACCTGAGGAAAACATCTTCATATGTGAACTGCTCTGCTGTCCATTAAATAAACTTTTTTAACAATGTGTTATGGTTACATGTTAACATTCTCACAACATAATGCCCCCCCCTCAGCCAAGTCGAGCCTCATTTCTGTGGTGGCGATGTTGAGGGGCATCACAGATCTGCTGAGCTCTTCTCCACCACTAGTGTGCCTTTGTACCGCTGCGCTGTTCTCCAGGCCCTGAGCACGGCGGTCGCCACACCTTTCACACCTATTTCCTGTCTCTCTTGCTGCATATGCCCATTTTGTACACATTTCTTACGTATGTCATGTCTTATTTTCCCAGTTTCTCTTTGGTTTTTCCCAGTATGCAGTTGGGCTGGTGTGGCGCTCAATGGATTAGCCCTGTTATTTGATCTGCTCTGGCCTCATCACTGGGGGGCCCTTCAGCAAGGCCCTCACAGCCCAAAATGTGAATACTGGATAAAAGGCCTGAGTACGGCCTTTCAAGAGCAGATGTGACAGACTTGGAAATAATTAACAAATGAGGAATGCAGGCCGTCTTCATTATTTACGACAAACACAAGCGCCCCCCTCCCCTCTTCATTTGGCTTGAATGGCCTCTTACACCCAGGAGAAGGAGCTCCATTCACATGGAGGCGCAGACAGTTGACACCCCAGCCCCCTACCAGCCTAAACTGGGTGTGACTGGGGCAGATAAATGCGGGGAGGAACCGGCCCAAGTCAGGGAAAAGACCAGTTACCGATGTGCCACCATTTGGTAAGTCTCACCCCCAGTCACCATTTTCTATGGCCAGAACCCCCCCAAGCAGCCCGCCACCACATCATAATGGGCACCTGGACAAGGCGCCCCAAGCTTTAAAGCAAGCTCAGGGCGGCATGACGAGAGTATTTTGTATAATACACAAAAACACAGGACCACACAGTAGCAGAACATGTTGAAATATAGCACTGCGATTTTCTTGTAATAAATACTGGGGTATTTATCAAGTAAAAATGCTTCCCACAAATCGATCTAAGGGTGAAAAACCACAAGGACGAAAAGGAGGATGCATGTAGTGCTCAATAAAGGAGAGGAGGTCAACTGATTATTAAGCATACTACAATATCACAAAAAGGAATAATCACTATGAATTGCAAAACGTTTTTCCCCCCATATGAGAATAAAAATGTTTTAGCAAAGCTTAAATACCCTGCGATATGACTGTACAGAACTTAAGGTAAGAAAACTATTTTCTGACTAGTGATGTAAGAATTTGCAGGGTTTTCATATGACAGTCAGCCCCTAGAATAAACTCGACTTTTTTGAATTTGGTACAAAATACTCAGCGCCAGTGGTGCCGTGGAAAAGCTCCCCATGTTGGCCAAGGGGCCCCCAGAGAAATTAATCTGCTCCTGCATGTGGCCCAGCGAACCCCCCATGAGTCAGAGGCAGGACCAGCACACAGTGTTCAGTGTTTAAGAGTTTTATTAAAGCAAGCAAATGCAGTTCAGGTACAGTTCACGAGTGGGACGCGAACCCGGCAGCGAGCCGTCGCCCCGAGCACTCACACGGTAAAAGGGATAAAAACGAGGGAAGGAAGGAGGAGAGGACGGACGGAGGGCGCGGACGGACGGACGGACGCGCACGCAAACCCCGGGCTCTGCATGTCTGCTCTCACTACGTTTCTTTTTTTCTCATCTTTTTGTTTTATTAACTAGGTCCAGCTCCTTTCTCTAGACCTGGCAGTCAACGTTTCCTTTCCTTTTTTTAAAAAGTGTGTTTTGTGTTTTTTCAATGTTTTCTGTGTTTTGTGTTTAATTTCCCCCCCGGGTGAAACAAGCTTCAAGGTTCCCCAATCCTGAAAGAACAAAAAAGAAAAGTTTTAGCCATCAAGCTCATCTTTAAATCATGTAAATAAACCAGATGATCTGCGGGCCTCCAAAAGGCCCCCGAAGGGCCCGGCCCGGGCACTGCCCACACTGTGGAAGTCCCACCTCGGTTTAAACGCTTGGAACGCCGGCCGAGTTGGTCACGGTCTTCTGGGCGGCCTCTTTGGCCTGGTGGGCCTGCAGCACAGCGACAGCCTCATCCACCTGGAAGAGAGGATCAGTCAGGCACTGTCTGGACGGCCCTCGTCACTGAGGACCCCAAAGATGGCGATGAACCCCCACCTTGGAGCGCAGGGACTCCGGGGACTCGAGCATGTGCAGCAGCTCCGAGTTGTCAATCTCCAGCAGCATGCCGGTGATCTTGCCTGCCAGGCTGGGATGCATGTTCTGGATGAGCGGGAAAAGCCGTTCACCTGTGGGGGGAGGCGGGAGGAGCATGAGAGCAGTGCATTGTGGGATGGCATGAGCAGTGGGGGCAGAGAGCAGGTGGCTCACCCAGCATCTGCTTCTGCTCCTGTGGAGGAGCGGCAGCCAGCATGGATGCTGTCAGGGGCTCCTGGCCCTGCACGTGGACAGCGGGCTGCAGGGAAACACAGGGACGCTGTCAGACATCTGGCTCTGAGAGGGGGGGTGAGCGAGGCGGGGGTTGGGAAGGGCACCCACTCACCTGCTGCATGGTCACCTGCTGCTGTGTGCCCATGTGCTGCTGGGGGTTCCGCACTCCAGCGGCATACTTGTACTGGGGCACGCTGCGCACGGGGGCGGCGGCGGCCGCAGCAGCCGCGGCAGGGGGGCGGGGGCCCATGGTCTGCGTGGCTGCAAGGCCGAGGAGGGGGGGGCAGGGTTAGACTGAGCCGACTGTCGCAAATTAAGCTCCCCCCGGGTGGGACCACTCACCGACGCGCTGGGTGGACATCAGCCGGGGCATCTGGGAGGTGGGCCGCACGGCGCTGAAGGCCTGGGGTCGGGGGGCCGAGGGCCGCATGGTGCCGGGCATGTTCTGGAAATCTGACGGGGGCAAGTGGACACCAGAGGTGAGGAGATGAGGGCTACGGAGATGAGGGGTGATGGGGGCGGGGCTTAGACTCACGCTGAGGCCGGACTCCCTGGGTGGTCCAGCGCGGGCTGGGCCTCAGCTGGGCTATCTGGCTGGTGGGGTAATAGGCGGCTCTGTTCTGAGTCTGAGGACAGAGGGCCAGACGCCGTTCAGCACTTGAGTACCGTAACAGAGTACCACTTAAAGAGTAATCGGTAGAGCGACGCCCCTGACCTGTGGAATGGCAGCCATGAAGTAGCCCGAGGGCGGGGCGGGCTGGTAGGGGTTGATGACGGGGTTGGGCACGGCGCGGACGCTGGCCATCCTCTGCATGTACTGGTTGGTGAGGTGCGCCTGTCGCTCCTCCTTCCTCTGGGCCAGGGCCACATACAGCGGCTTGGTGGCCACGATGCGCCCGTTCATCTCCGTCACGGCCTTGGTGGCCTCCTCAGGGGACGAGAAGCAGACGAAGCCGAAGCCCTTGCTGCGGCCTCCCTCCATCATGACCTATGAGGAGGATTCAGGATCATGAGAGCAATGCATTGTTGGACCACGCGAGCAATGCATTATGGGATCATGAGAGCAATGCATTGTGGGATCCCGACCCCGTCACCCAAAGAAACACCCTGTGCAGTCTAGCTGCCGGAGACTCACCTTAGCACTGGTAATGGTCCCAAAAGGTGAGAACTCCTTCCTGAGGCGCTCGTCATCAATGCCGTCATCCAAGTTCTTCACATAGAGGTTCACTCCCTGCCACAGAAGGCGGTCAGATGACTTGGACAAATGCTAACCTGCACATTAAACTGACAACCAGATCTGGATTCATTTAGCAAAGCAGAGCATAACAGCCCACAAAGGAACTTCAAAAAATCCATCAGTGTCTCATACGGTGCCAAGACAGAAGGTGGCATGGGGCGGCCATGTTGGGGGGGGGGGTCACACCTGGTAGCGGGTCATGCGGTCCTGCTTCATCTGCTCAAACTTCCTCTTGAGCTCTGTCTGGCGCTCCACCTTCTTCTGGGCGCGGCCCACGTAGATCAGCTTGCCGTTCAGCTCCTTCCCATTCATCTCGTCCACGGCCTGAAAGGAGCCAGCGGTCAGCGCCCGCGGGACACCATCACGTCACTGCTTAGAGCGCAGGAAAGCACCTCACCTTCTGTGCGTCCTCGTGTCTCTCGAAGCTCACGAAACCGAAGCCCCTGGATTTCCCGTTCTCATCAGTCATGACGCGGATACTCATGGCGGTCCCTAGAAAGGTCACACATGGAAAACCGTGGTGTAACAACACATTTACAGCACGAAAAGTGCTCAGTGGGTGAAGGTGAGAGAGACACACACACACACACACCATATTTGCTGAAGACCTCCTTTAACTTCTCGTCGTCCATATCTTCTCCGAAGTTCTTGATGTAAACGTTGGTGAACTCCTTGGCACGGGCGCCAAGCTCCGCCTCACGCTCTTTGCGGGACTTGAATCGGCCCACGAATCTGCAGATTAATGAATATATTTATAAATATAAGATGGGTAGGAACACTTTATTTCGATGAATCTAAGCTCACCAAGACATTGTACCATATCCAGTAAAAACCTGAGCAGATATCCTGCACAAGCAGATAAAAGTGTAGCTTACACTTTTCGGTCATTCAGCAGCATGCCATTCATTTTCTCTATGGCTCTTTCGGCGGCCTCCTGAGTCTCAAAGTGCACGAATCCGTACCCCTTGGATCCGTTCTCATCACACACCACCTCGGGGAAGACATGCAGGTAAGCCACTCCCAATCGGGCACCCCAGCTGCCCGGAGCGTCACGGCACCACGTCATGCAGGATTCCCACACCACAAGCGCAGCCGCCTACCTTGCAGGACAAGATGTTGCCGAAGGCAGAGAAGGTATCATAGAGGGCCTTGTTGTCAATGGACTTGTCGAGGTTCTTGATGAAGATGTTGCCGACGCCGCTCTTCCTCAGGGACGGGTCGCGCTGGGACCACATGATGCGGACCGGCCTGCCCTTGATCACGTCGAAGTTCATGGTGTCCAAAGCACGCTCGGCTAGCAGGAGAAAATATGGAGGTCACTCAAGCCCGAGGTGCGGAATTAAAACCTGTGGCCCACGAACGGGTCCCGCAGATACAGCCAGATGCAGGCACTGTGGCCTGGAAAGTCAGTAACCCAACTGATGGCCCTGACAGGTCACACACAAACACAGCCAACACCCCCATGGACCTCGGCCCCGAACCCTCCCCATATACAACCTGGAGCCGCCATTAGGACTCGAGTGGCTGGGGGGGGGGGTCGTTACAGGGGGAGTGTAGAGCTCCAGAAAAACAAACCCGCCCCTGGAGATGTCGCCCGGATTACTTGTTGTACGTGACAAATCTCTCACCCGTTAAAAGGGCAACTTTCAGGCCGTATGCGGGACGGGGCCGTGTGCGGGCAGGCCGATTGGGCCTCCACTTCCCCCAAACCACACACCGAGGCCCCGGCAGCCTCGGTACCGCCCATAGACACGCAGAGTCCCGTTAGCGACGCGATCGGGCCAGCTCCGGCGCCGAAAGCCCATAGGCCTCCCGCAGGGCCGTAACCATCTTGCGGCCGATGCGCCCGGACACGCCTTTCGCGGTACCGGGGAGGAACGCTTACCGTCGGCCGGCTGCTGGAAGTTGACGTAGGCGTAGCCGAGCGAACGCCGGGTGATCATGTCCCGGCACACCCGGATGGACAGGATGGCCCCGGCCGGGCTGAACTTCTCATAGAGCATGGCCTCGGTCACGTCCTGGTGCAGATCGCCCACGTAGAGCGACGCCATCGGGTAGCTGGGAGCGCTGGGGTTCATGTCGGAGCGCGCCTCGAACGACCAGGAGGGAACGGCGGTCAGATCAGAGCCCGGAGAACGACTAGGAGCAGCCCGCGGAACGCGCTAAGAGGAGCGGGAGTCAAGTCCAACACAGGCCCCCGAGCAGCGGACCCCGACCGGCCAACGTGAGCCAAACACCGTGCGCATAAACACCCTCCGGACGCCCCCACCGTCTCCCCCGCTGCGCGGATTTCACTATAAAAACAAACAAAAAATATTTTTAAGAGTTTTTTTCTAATTTTTAATTTTTTTTTAATTTTTTTTAATTTTTTTAATAAGGTGTGCCGAGGCTAGCTCCGGAGCACACGCTCACTCACACCGCACTAACAGCCGGGGTTTAGGGGAAGGATAGCTGAGCAGCGCACTGCTACATATACCCTCGCATACGTCACCGGAAACAACGTCACCGCTTTATGACGGTAGGGAGGGAGAATCCGGAAAAGGCGTTCCCGCTGCCGTTATCGCCACAGTGGTTGGCTAAAATGGTTACATACGGATCTTTGGACCAATAATATTTCAGGAAAGACGTCCGACTAACCATCAATCAAACGCCAGAGTGAGACTGAGGGGTGGGCCCTACGAGTATGTATTGCGGAAATAAAGAGGCGCGCGCTGGGGGAGGAGGAGAGTGTCACGACCGTTCATGCGCATTATCATCTGCCATGTACAAACCTGACGCATTATTACCATAATAAACTTTTTGTTAACTACTAACCGAGCTGCAGTGCTGAAAGCGAAATATGTAAAACGTCTATTGCGGTTATTGCTTTGAATTTACCCCGCGATTCTAGGCTGCTTATTATTATTTTTTTATCGGCGGTTACAGGTAGACTGTATAATGCAAGCTCCACTATTGGGAAAGCAGAAAGGACTTAATGTGTGCCCCTCAATAAAACATTTCTTATTCACCGCAGACCCCATTCACAAACATGTATTTGTCTGGCATAGTACTGTGGGAAGCGCCCTTCAAGTGCAAATTGCCATGCCCTCCCGAGACCGTTGTTGTTATTTTAATATTACGTATTTAAATGTTCAGGTCATGCCTTTGAAATGACAGTCGAAAAAGTACATTGGTGTCAATGTACTGATTCAACTTAAAGCATTTGGGTTGGCATACAAAGTTTATGTAAGGATTGCATAAGCAGAATGGGGCCTGACGAAAAACAGAAGTCACGCTGCTGAGGACCGGGGGGTGGGGTGCGAGATTAGCATCTCCTACTGTGTGTCTATTGCCACAATGTCACGGTTGCCGAATTTGGCCAGGAGTGAGATTTTCAATTCGAGACTAGTCTGCACACACATGCACACGCATTTATATGTATGTAACGGTTTTATTACCCTGTAAATAGTTTGTATGGTTTGCACCCCAATGCTTTTGAGATTTCTTGCGTGAACTTGAGAGTCTGAAAGCGTGACAGTTGGTAATCCTGTAATGTAGACGTGTTGCCATGTTTGAATGCCACTGGAAGCAGTTTCAGTTTGGAACCAGTTTATCCGATAGCATCTCGTGGAGTCACACATAGATGCCATCAAAACAAGATGTAAAAGTCTGTTGAATTTGCCATACATTATGATCATAAGCGTCGCGCGCATTTAGGTAGCTTTTAAACAGTAGACAAGCGGGTAAAAAATGGATGGATGGGTAATGCAAACTTAACATGTAGGCGGTATCTCTAACTGTAGAGGGCAGTATTGATAAGCATTCACGGAAACGAATATATTAACATTTGACATTTCTAATGTAGCCTACACGTTTAATCACCTATGTAGGTGTCCAGAGCATCATACAGGTGACTTCACCATCTTATGATAAAGGGAGATCGACTAACATTACTAAATTCTAACATTGGGGGGGGCTTTGCTGTGACTTGTGTCTCAAAGGACAGCAAAATGGGAAAAGAGAATGAGAAGAGAAACACACCAATGTACCAGTGCGTGAACTGTCTGGGATAAAATGCTTAATGTAACAATAACGTCAAACATATTAAAAGTGGAACACTTAAACTAGACATTTATTTAGTAGTGATGTTAAATGTTAGTGGTTTGAAGGTATGACATGCATGCAATGAGCGAAGCCCTCCAGTAAACAATTTTGTTAAAGTTTCTAGATCCCAGCGTGGCAAATATCTAATAAACTCCAGTGCAAAGGCAAAACACGTGTTTGCACCCTTCCCATTTTAAAAACACATACGATCTAAATTCCATGTGACCAGAACTCAGCAAGTTCAGCAAGTATTCTGTACATACAGGGACAACATGCACAGAGAGATGTGCTGTCTAAATCTTTGTTGCCTCAATGAGGAGTCCAGTCAATGAAAACAGGACGCGAAATGCGCCAGATATAAGTTCTGCCAAACCTCCCAGATAAATACTGATGTTTTTAGGGATACTTGAGTTTCCTGGGAGTGTTAGTGAACAAAGAACCTTGTTAGCGCCATATTAATGTGTTGATGATGTGTGTATTGTAATGCAAAATGTCGTCAAAATCCAGATAGTAGACATGGTGTAGGGAAGAGGAAGACAGCTCATATCCACAAATAGTAAATAACATTATGTGACAGGAGGCATCTCAGCCAGACACTGAGGCTATTTCCAGAGAGTAGCATGATCCTGGTAGTCGGACCTCAGATTCAGACTGGGGATTTGTGTTTAGGGTGTAAAGAGGGAGCTTCCTGACCTAGACTAGGTCCAAGTTGACTCACTCAGAGGGACTTGCTTTTGGCTTATAAAGCAGGGAAGAACCCAAATACAGCCCTGTATGTCACCCAGGGAACCATATTCAGGAAGTAGGGTGAAGTTTCCAGTGCAACCTCTGAGTAAATCCAGCTCAGCTTACTGTGGAAACCAGATCAATGAGGGTAGCAGGTCTGCAGTTAGCAGCCTAGTTTTAGCACAGCTGAAAGGGTGAACTCACTGCAATGTAAAGACTGACTTCCTAGTTGATTCTGTAGACTGCAGTTTGACTGATTCTCACTCACTTCCTCTCCACCTCTGTTTCTGCTCCAGCAGGGGAGGGGGTCAAATGCCCCTCCTGTAAACATTCCTCAGCTGCTAGTCTTGTCTCCTAGGCTGCATGCAATGCTGGGGGCAAGGACGTGTTGACACACCCAGACGCAATGTTTGGGTCATTCCCTAAGATTCCAGTGCAGGTCTCTCTAGTGTTGCGCTCTCTTTAGAATAAACTGTCTTCATCAACAGTGCTGCAGTTGAAAAACTATGCAAAAAGGGCAAGTTCAGTCAGCTTTTCTGACGGGAGAGTTCAATGACTCATCCAATAATAAACACCTTCAAAGGATTAGCCTGTAAGTCCAGGAATATGAACTGCACAATGATGTAGGACCTTATTAGGATGATTAAGAATGCTATGCATGCATGTACATGTGAGGTGCATGTAAGGTGTGCTGGAGCCTTCTGTGTCCTTGACGTTGATCGACTTGCTGTGACCCTCAGGAATGTTGCGTACTTGGCTGTAGCACACCGAGTCATGGCTGTGACTGACTGGGCGGGTGGAATACATCAAGAGGACAGGCAGACTTTCACTGTGTTCACCATGTCTGAACTCAAAACAGTTCTTCGAAGCCTATTAATGTCAGCCAGGCTTTAAAGAAGCACTGACCCACTTCTCAAACCATCCTTAAAACGATATAGCCGAAATCCAAATGCGAATAATTTGTATGTTTCCATTTGCATAAGAATATAAAAGGAGACTGCTCAATTTAGCTGTATTTCGGGGGCTGACCCAAAAGGCAGACTATTGTATAAACCCCCGTTTTCATGATACACTGTGGCCTTCTTACACATACTGTTAGTAGAGAAAAAATCAGCTGGTTGCGAGTGCAGTGACACATGTAGCCTCACTCACCATTACAAGGCAGTGCAGCACTATAGGGAACCACAGTCCCCTGTGTTACCACGACCTCCACAGCTTAGTACAGCCTGTTCACCTCGGTCACCCAGAGCCGTGTAAGGCAGGTGCAGCGATGTGTCACATGACTGCAGAAGGACCTCCACACAGCAGTCTGCTCATGATGCCTGTACATAAAGTCGCCGTA
>JAODKN010000046.1:4652993-4664192 GCA_026774425.1 Petrocephalus zakoni
GCGGACAGGCAGTGGCCCTCCCAGGGGGTTCTGTAGGGGGTCCTGTTCATTGTGCCTTATACCATAGTACCAGGGAAGGACCATCTGCTCCTGACCGATGGACCTTTGCAAGAGTCACTAGCTGCAGCAAGGGGGCTTTTCCCATGCAACATAGTAAATAAACCGGCAGATATGGAAAGTGGTCAGTGATCAGGTTATGTAACAGCTACGTGCTCTCTACTAAACCCCATCGCCTTCCCCTGACAGCGGCTTCAAAATAGCCCACTAGATGGCGATGTTACATTATTTTCAGCATTATATTATTCATACTCCTTTTTGGGGTATATATAAAGCGCTGGGCCCCCTGAATCTGCCAGGTTTTCCATGCCCCTCTGATGCCCCTGCCTCCATCCATCAGCCCATCCGTCCATCATCTACTCATTTATCCAATATAGGGCTATCAATTCATCCAACCAGTTAGTGATCCATGCATGCACTTTATAAACACTGAACCTATTCTGGGCCATAGGGTGCAACAATATATATTAATTATATACATTATATATATTTTATATTAATATATTAATCTTATATTGTTATATTTATGTTATTGCTAATTTCCTTTTGGATGTGTATGGGAGATTTACACAAACATTTCAGGTAGATGCAGCTGATTTCAGTAGTGAAAGGAGAAAGTCTCTATATCCATGCCGAGACTGAGCACGCCCCCTGCTGGCTGGAAGCGCAGCAGCCGCACATCGGGAATCGAAACGCGAGTCGCAGCAGACGCTCGGCGCGCTCGCCTCTTCTGCCAAACGATGGGTGTGTCACATATTTCAATCTCAACATGAAAATCAATTATCATTTTTATAAGACACTTCTGCCGGGACTGTATTCGCTGTTCTTTGTAATGGCTGTCACATGCATAATAAATTAAATCGCAAAGACAATAGCTGCTATACAATGACTGTGTTTTTAACCACGGCTTTTGTGTACGAATGAAATCTGACGTTTTAATTTTAAGACATTTATAATATTGCTTCCCCAAACGAGAGTCTTAAAGTAACAATATTAACAAATAATAGAATACACATTTTCAGGCAGGTTGTAATTTTATAGACTCCCCAGAATGTTTATTTACCATATTAAATATCGCATGCAATTTAAAGAGGTGGCCAGTCTTTAACACAGCAGTCTCACACCTCAGAGCTCCTGTCTCTGGTATGGTGTGTCACACCACGATCATTTTAACGAGACATCACATGGTAGCGTGTCACCACATTACATCATGAATGGCATGAAAGGGCCTCCATCGGCCCGGAGCTTAACGAGCCTCTCTACCAGCCTCAGCATGCAGCTGCCCCCCTCCCGGAGCTGTCCCGCAGGGACAAATGGATGCCGACGCTTATCAGTATTAACTGACTGTTTACATACCGCTCACCAGATAAGAGGCAAATCATTCACGTTACAACACTGCCTGATAATGTTATAGGGCTTCCAAAACATGCCACTGATTATAAACAGTGTAGGATACTAAGAGGAGAGAACAGAGGAGATTTGCCATCTCTGTAGTGAGCTGACGCCCTCATCAGGATGACCCTCCCTGGGCTGAACGTCGTGGTTATGTCACCTGCTTAATCACAGCACAGGAACAGCCAGACAGGACCAGCAAATACACATGCAACATAAACAGATAAAAAAAAAAAAACAACTATCATTTAAGGTCATATATTTCCTATGAGTAAAAAATGGAAAGACAATGTAAATGTATTCAAAGGACCTCAAATTGTGGGGCGGGGAGCCACTTCTCCAATGGGACGAGAATCATATTTGCCGGTATCCCTGGTGTCTTGCTCACAATGCCTGCTCCACGCCACTCGTTTTACAAAGCCAGTCCCCTTTTACAAGGTCAACCTGTCCATCCTCAAAATCTGGGCTATTATACTGCTGCCAGCCCAGCAAAGAATTTATTAGACCAGTTAGAGTTGAAAATTCACACTTTAAATGTGAAAAGGTCACTACGATGCTTTTCTCTTGTTTTTGTGACCCACTGGTTGGTACCTGGTGCACCCCACTATAGGCCCTGGTCCCTCACTATTGTGATAACCTTTGACCCCTGAGTAAAGTAAGCCACACCCTGCATTCTCAAGACCCACCTCTTACTTAATAACACCATTCATTCGGGAACAATGACTCAAAATGTCTTGAAGAAAGTCACACCCACCTAATCTGCGGACTCGCTTTCCCAACAGGTGTCGCATTCGCTGAGGAGGGTTCTGAAAGCCGTCTTCCAACGGTAACCATCTCTGCGGCATTTCGAATGACAGAAACTGATAGTGATTATAGCTGCGGGATATGAGCTGTTTCCACGGCTGTGTGTTGCACATAGAAAGTTTCTAACTGACAAAAAATTCCAGAACATTCTAGAAAAGGAAGGCAGTCCGTGCCTCTCCAGTCAGGGTGCTTTGTTAGAGCCAGTAAAACCAGCAAGGCTACAGGGCACCTGAGTCCTTCCTTTAATTTGTTTTCATCATCCAACAGGTCTGTCCAAAACCAGCTCATTCCTCATCATCATTTTTCTGTTCGGGAAGGCATCTGTCTTCAAGATGGCTATTTAGCTTGGGGACACAGGGAGCCTGGAGCCTTGGAGGAAGAGCAAAGAGCTTTCCTCCCTTTGCAATGGCACTGGAACAGGCCGTTCCTTTCCGTGTCACCTGATGTCGTATGTGTCGTTCTGCCAGCCGTTGCACATTCTTGTCAAACAGGTTGGAAAAGGGCCGGGAACGTAGCGGAGGCCGTCGGCCGCGCTCCGGCATACCACACTCGGGCCAGAACCTCATGAGCTGTCACAGGGGGGTCTGACCCTAGCCCTAACCCTATTCCTAACCCCGTTCATGAGGGTCACGGTGATCATTCTCACTGCCGCGGAACAGGAGGAGGGTCATGAGGGACCTGGCTGACTTGTGGGGGGCGTTCTCTGTCCCTTCCTGAAGGTTACTCCAGTGGGATGCGGCAGGGGGGTTTCCGTAAGTCTCTGCCCGTTCCGCAATGCCTGCCTGAGTTCCCAGCGCTCACACTGAACGAGTGTTGCCAGCCAAACCGGTTGCTGTGCCCAGACACGCACCTCTCCTCATGACGTGTCGGGCTGGCACTGCCCTCTTCAGGTTTCTGATGATGAGCGGCGGGGGACAGAGCAGCGGAGGAAGCTTTTCTGTGCATTTTTATATCCATATCAATGAGGATTCCTGTAACACTGGGGAAACACATGCAACTAAACCATCACCTTATTACCAAGAAGTGAAGCAAACCCCTCGTTGCTGACAGGGGACTCTCTACCCAAAGGGGGACCCGGTCAATTCCTGCATGACATACAGGGGGTGACAATCACACGGAGCCAGAAACAGGGGGCTGTCCAGTAGAAATGGGCAGTGCAGACAACCAGATACATATGGAGCAGATTGATGTAACTGCAATAGAACAAATAAAGAAAAATCCATCCACCTGCCTTTCAATCTTATCCAGTACCAAGGGCATGAATTTGGGTATAGATGTCCCTACCAGTTAATCTGGGAGTATTTAGCTGGCTGATTTGGTGTTGATGCCAAACCTATGCCTTTGTCCAGTACAGGGTCCGGAGACAAAACACTAAAAATGTATTTGGAAATTAAATACTTAAGTCTGATTTCTATAATAAAGGCAAGGTGTTTCTCCCAATTTATCATTTAATAATCCAGATGCACACATTACAGGCTAATACAGTACTAAAGCCTGCACTTTGGCTGAAGCTCCCTGACTACTTATTTCCCCTTACGTTTAGGTAGCCCAATTAGAACCTCATAGGAAAGGGGAGCTGCCGTTCCCAGGACTGGACTCGGCGGAGCCGTGTGACTCGCTGCGGGGGCATTTCCGTTAGGCGCTTGGCACACGCTGCGACACCTACGCGTTCACACGGGAAAAGACCGCAGTCTGTAATGACGCTTTATCTCTTTAGCCGAGCGTGGTGACTTGACTTTCTGCTCAGCAGTCATATAGTTACAAACTAACTGAAAATGTTAATATTTGCCGTTATATCAAGCATAACTGCATGCAGTTATTGAGGACAGAAACCATTCAGCAAACTGAAAAAACGGGGCACTGGAAACCATTAATGTGTTGTGCATTAAGCGGCCCAATAAAAGACTGATACTCATAGTCTCCTGTTTAACGCGGTAATGATCCGCAGAATGGGCGCTGGCGATCACGCCGTTTGCCCCGAAAACATCCCCAAGCCCCGTCGTTGCATGGTGAGAAAGAACCACCTAAAGACCGTACCTGCAGGTAAGGCGGGTCTCACCTGCGCTGGCACAGCCAATCAGGGCTGCCGGCTGAACCAGTTTCAGCCAATCAAAGTGGAGCCCGTCTTTCCTATTATCTTAATTAGTGCCCCGTGAAAGAAGCCCGAGTCTGTCCGCGATCCGCCGGCGGGGTGCATGGGCGCCTGACCGGACCATTTGGGGTTAGTGTCTGGGTGCCGGAACCGCACATTAAACTGTACAGCTTTTTATGGGGTGCGCAGCAAAGCCGCTCGTCCGAGGCGCTTTGCAAAGACAGGTCTGAGCGTAAAAAGCGGTCTTACCTGTGTTCCGGCTTTTCTGCGGCATCCCTCCGACAGCAACAGCATCTGCACCGACTTGAAAGTCCAGTTTCAGGGCGAAAAGTGGAGACAGCGCGAGAGATGTCACAGCAGCCGGACAGGTAAGCGATCGCACATGGTGTAGGTGTGTACTGCACGCCGGCATCTGTTTATATCACCCTGAATACTTCCAATTATTGATTAATAACCTTAAAACACAGAGCACAAAATGTCAATAATAAAATAAGGAGGTCAAAATGAGTCTTTATTAGTTTTAACGTAGATTCGTGTCCCATTGTTTTCTTACAGGGTTTATTACATTTTGAACAGTAATTCACTGGCAATGAGGGGCGAAATCTTAAAATCAGTATTGCGGCCAAATCTCCGCATTCACCGGAGATGTGATCTCGTATGTAGACCCGATTTTCCCGCATTTGGCTCCCCCAGTTATGGTGGTCTGTTTGTGTTTGCAGGATACTCGATTCATCTGGCGGTGGGGGAAAATATCAGTTTTTAAGCTTTTAATCCTTAAGCTCGAGCCTTGTTAAAACTTTGCAATGTGAATGAAATATCTGTCTTCTGTTAGATAAAATATCTAAGATGAAATATCTGTCTTCTGTTAGATAAACATATTTTATAATGCATTGTTTTGTTGAGAACTTTCTTGTTGTGGTTATTTACTTTGTGAAATGTGTTATTTCACAACATAAGGTATAGTTTTCATAACTTTTAGTTAGATAGTGGGCTGTTTAGTAAACATTGCGCTTATTACCTACTTAATTGGTTTGTCATTTAATGCTTAAAGTGCATATTTAAATTTTCGACCCGGCGACCTGTCGATACTTCTTAAACTTATTTTGTTAAAATTAAAAAAGACCTGCTGTTTTTCAGTTACAGTTTCGTGATTTGGGTGATTTATCAGCACGGCACTAGACACACCCGTAAATGCATCTCACACGTGTGTCATGTGTTTGTACTGAAATAGGAGTGATTCAGTCAGCCTTTACACACACACGCACGGATCGGCAGACGCATGCGCACTACTCCGTCTTAATATTGGATCTGTTTCTGCCAAGAACAGCAAGGCATTGGCAGCTCAGACTTTCCAAAAAGCCCCATCTTCCCACACCTATTGTCTGAGTGCTCACTCTGCTGTTACAAAGGTACCTGTTCTTTAGGAGGTTAGAGCTGGTTTGGGTTGTTTTGTATGTGAGCCCCTGCAGGATTCAGAGAGAGGTATTATCACAGGGGTCCATGTGGACGTAGACCTTTACCCAGCGCCATGTACCCTGCAGGTGCAGATGCTGTATTGACCTGGGTGAGGGTCCCAGGGTGACCTTAATGGTGGGGCCTGTCCTTTGTGCTTCTGAGAAAAAGGATGATCGTTAGCTTTGGGTGTAATGGGAATGACCAGCAATGCCGTATGGCTCCGTAAGATCTGAATCTTGACCAGCTGGGGTTGTCGAGAGATGAGAGAGCAGATCCCACAGCGGATGGAAGACGATGTGAGGATCAGGGGCTCTCTCTCTCTCTCCCGGCACACGCACACACATAGACACACACGGTGAGATATCATGTTGTATGCACATCGGCAAGAGCCGTGCTCTGCAGATGTTGACTTCTGCTTCTCAAGTTCCCTGCTGGCCCTTTTGATGGCCGCGTTGGGAAACCACCACCGAGGGTAAACATGCACAAAACAAGGCCACACCTGACAGGTCACACAGCGCCCGCATGGCCCAGCTCGACCCGCATGGTAGATGTGAGCGCAAACAGACACGCCCACTTTGCTCACGGGGCAGCTCGCAGCGAACAGTGACAGTGTGAGTCACAGATCTTGTCTTGGTTTCTTGGGGAGCAGATAAATTTAAGTGCGTGTTTACTGAGTTTTGTCCTGACCTCTCGATAAAGGTTGTACTGTTTTTTTTCTGCATTAATTTATTTAGCAGACAGTTTTAATCCAACATAAAAGATAATACAGCTCAAGCATATACGACTGTCGGCCAAATGCAAAACTTCCAATGAGGGCAGAAGTGAGCATTACAGCTATAGGCGAAGAGGGCTTTACAGACATGGGGTATGCCACACTAACCCACGCAAAGACTCAAAACACGGAAGCTTGGATTGTGTGCTGTGGGCGGTCAGCATTCACTGGTGTCACCGACTCGCCGTTTCTGTGCAGGCGGCTGGTGGTCGTGGTCCCGAATGAGGTGTCCCTGCACTCGCAGAGGAGCTACACCAGCGAGGACGAGGCCTGGAAATCCTACCTGGAGAACCCGCTGACAGCCGCCACCAAGGCCATGATGAGCATCAACGGTGACGAGGACAGCGTGGCGGCCCTCGGACTCCTCTACGATTACTACAAGGTGAGTCATCGCTCAAAGGGGCATTGGGGGGGGCATGGCTGTGTAGGCGGGGCCTCAGGCCTGGTTTGGTGACGCATTTTAGCTGTACCATCTTTGCTAGCAGGTAGCCTAGCATGGGTCTTCCATGGGTTTTCCTATTAGCTGTTGGACCCAGCAGTTTACTGCAATCCTAGCCCCCAAACCAGCAATGACTCACGATGAGGTCTGCTAATGTTACCTAAGGTGACCGGAGCAATACAGAGCAGGTTGAGGTCATGGCAGGGCATGCATCATTGGGTGTAAGGCTGGGGACACCCTGATCCGGATGCAGGTCCAGTGCTGGATACACACACAAACTTATCCGTATTGTACTTTGTGTGCATGTGATCCAGGTTCCTAAGGAAAAGCGGCTATTGTCCAACAAAGCGGCTGAGATATCAGAAGAACATGAGAAGAGGTCAGTGCTTCCAGGGTGTTTTCTTCTGCATGGACGTCAGTGAGAGCTGTGAGAGGGGCGTTGCTATGGGAACGGCATCCCACCTCTCAGTGCCGCTGTGTATGTCTCTCACAGGAGCGGGCTGGATGCTGGCACCAGCCACACGGGTACGGACGTGGTGAACAATCGCGTCCAGGTCCTGAAGACGGTTCCTGTTAACCTATCGCTCAACTCCGAGCACCCGGATGTGAAGCGAGACCCCTACGCGGGCAGCTCCGGTGGTGCTGCGGCCGGGCCCCTGCTGAAGGCTGAGTCGTACCCCCCCTACAGGCTGCAGGGAGAGGGCCCGGCCCGTGGATATGAGGTCGGCCCCTTCAACATGTCACCTGGCTATCAGGGAGGATACTGTAAAGGCGAGCAGCGCGGCGGTCCGGACAGCACCTACGAGCACGAGCACAAGGTGGGGGGCCTACCTGGGGCTGGCGAAGGAGAGCAGGGGAGACCGGAGCAGTCGGCTGGGGTGTCGTGGGACGGGGGTCGGGATTTCGGATTTATCTGCCCAGCTGCATGTTAGATGGACACTGAACTTAATTTAAAAAGTGTCTCTGGATGTTGACATTAAATGTTTCCTGGTCATGTGACCACTTAATATCTCGCTGTGCATCTCGCGGGTCATTCACACGGCGCTTGTTATGTTTGCAAACAGAAGTTCTGCCCGTCATCAGTCCTGGGTGCTGATGCTTTTGTCCACGACCAGTCAGGCGTGTAAGTCAACCGTCGGCGACCCCGTCCGGCCTTGTGGCACGGACGGGAACTTCCCATGATGCCGAGCACCTCGAAAGAGGCCCAATTTCTCCCACAGCTGCTGAATTAAACATTTCGGGAATGCACTTCTATTTCAGAGACACATTCCAGTATGTGCTGGATGCCACCAAGTCACTGAGACAGAAGCAGGGGGAGGCACCCATGACCTACTTGAATAAGGGCCAGTTTTATGCTGTGACTCTGAGTGAGACCAGTACCAACAAGGGCCTACGTCACCCTATAAGCAAAGTCAGGGTGAGTGTTGCATTGTGGGACAGCTAGTGCTGAGTGGTGCATTGTGGGACAGCTGCTCTGAACCAAAGGATCTGTAAGGTCATGTTAAGGTCTGATGACCAGTTCAGAATAAATATTAAAGAAAAGTACCGTGGTGAAAGTTGGTTGTTAGTTCTGGGCAAAATGACAAATTGTGAATTAAATATGTAAGTTTGTTGTTTTCATGCTGTTCCTGAACGTTCTACCTACACCTGGTATCGGTAGAAGCAGAGAGATTTTGGGCCCCGTGAGCAAATTACACGGCGCTCCCACCCAGATTAATCCATATAGATCATACATTTTTTAAGGTTCCTGCCACCCCTGGTTTTTATGATGCCCCTGAATAGAAGAAACTAGCATCCAGAACCGTGGGTCCAAAGATGCACTGAGCTAGGTGGGCAGATCCTTTGTGGTGACCCTATTGTTACGCCCCACCCAGAGCGTGGTCATGGTGGTGTTCAGTCCAGACAAGAACCGGGACGAACAGCTGAAATACTGGAAATACTGGCACAGCCGTCAACATACCGCCAAGCAAAGGGTCTTGGACATCGGTAAGACTGCGATCGGTAAGATGGTGTGTGTGTGTGTGTGTGTGGAAGCCCTGATGTCACACTGTGTAGTAACGAGCTGTCATGCCTCTGGGCATAACAGTCAGGCTGTGGTTGCATGAATGGATAAGCATGTGCCGTGTGACAGCTCTCACAAAGGAGGAATCGCTACTGCTCAACGCCTTGCAGTACAGGCACTTTCCCTACATTGGTCTGGGGTCTGTGTCTCTCCCAGTGATCGCATTATATTATTCTCTTAACTGGGTGGGGTGGGGGCATTGGTATCCCCCCCCCCATCTGTCTTTTTTTATGATGCCAATAATGATGGTAGTAAACAGTTTAGTAAACTGCAGTGCGGCTCATGTTCCTTTTACTGCCTGTGAACGGCTTTGATCGGTGGACGGTGCGTTTGGGCTTCCGGCTGTCCCTCTGCCGGGTGGGCGCGCACTGCGCCGGGTTCACGGGCAAAAAAAAAAGTGAAAAGTGAAAGGGCAGCTTTGGGGGTGTTTATTTACTGATAGCTAGTCTGTATTCAAAGTGTTCAGTGGGGCAAGGAAGCACCTCTGAGATCTTCGGTGTCCAACAAGTTGCTACTTGTGTGTTGTGCAGATGCAGGTGGACGTGTGGGAACGTGCTGGGGGAGTGACTTGTATGGACAGAAAGAGGAATGTCCCAGAATCCTTTGAGGCTCCAATGAATGGCAGGAGCTCTAGCTCCATGTAATTTTTGGGCTTCTGAAGTTGTTCTGAAATTATTTTATTTACCTGTCAGTTCCCTTTGTCCTATGTGGACCCCAGGCCCATCCAGCTCAGCAAACCTCATGAATGCATTTAAATCTTTTCTTCCTGCTTAAAAAAAACACCATGAGGAGATGTGGATAATTCATACCAGCCCTGAGCTGGAGTCTCTGGCCTGGCAACGTGCTGTACAGCTTCAAAGTTCTCAGAGTCCCCCTCCCAGAGCCCATGAGGCCTGGGTCCCCCCCGCCCCCCCGAATCTTCACTGAGATGGACTGAGCCACACCTTTGCCTTTTAATGAGACACCTGTCTACTCTAAAGGAATAGATGAAGTGTAATCATAGCAGGGGAGGACAGCTGCAGAGCCAGGCCATACTGGGGTGACCCAAAGGTGCAGAGCAGTGTAAAGGGGCTCATCTTTGTGACACAGACCCTCGGAAAGCATATGGCAGCTCAGAACTGCTTAGAAAGGCCTGCAGGAAGTGAAACCTGACACTCCGGCATTGATTTGAATAGCAGTTGAGCCCTGATTACACCGACCGCCTCAGGACATGTCATAGAATCCAGGATTTGAATAGGGTTGTTTAACACGGACTGAGAGCCAGCCCCCCCCGAAACGGCAGCCCGGCTGTGTCCCAGTCACCGTGGCTGCCACCACTGCTCCCGGCTTGGCTTTGTGCGGGCGGGTTTGACGAGGCCTCAGATGAGCCTGAAGAGACTACAGTACCAACAGTGCCACATCCCAGACAGGTCACATGGTGCTGCACAGAGTCACATGGTGCTGCACAACCTAGTGGATGGTGTTTCGCATTTTGCAGACTTGTTGTTAAGCACATGTTCAGAATGTAAACCAATTGAAATGCGCACGGCAGAATTAGTTAGTTTGTGTAGTTGTCTCAGATTTGTTCACTGGAGATTTGTTATCCATTTCTAAGAGTAGACAGAAAAGAGAGGATCGTTAACACAATAGCATAGTGGACTGATTTTTACTTGAACATGAGACTGTATCAAAGTTTTGAAGGAGCCCCACTTGTTTGCTATGCCAGATTATCTTTGAGATTATATGTGTCTTGCTTGTGTGGGAACTCTTATCTAACACTATCTTATCTATCTAGATCACATACCACAATGCACTGGAGCTTTATTTGACTTTCAAAATCTTTTACTAGCTGGTTGTTGTTTTGTTGGATGCCAAAAAATGACGTTCCCTTGAACGATATTCACAAAACCGCACCCTATGCGAACCTCGTAGCAGCTTCATTTCACCGCCAGCACATTTTATTAAGAGAAACTGCCTGCTTGTCTCTGACCATCGCAGCCGACTACAAAGAGAGCTTCAACACCATCGGGAACATCGAGGAGATCGCCTACAACGCGGTGTCCTTCACCTGGGACGTGAATGAAGATGCAAAGGTGAAGAGCAGGTCTCTCTGCCCCTCTCGTCGCCATTGCCCTTGGGGGGGAGGG
>JAODKN010000046.1:4676971-4692748 GCA_026774425.1 Petrocephalus zakoni
AGAGAGTCTGCAACTGGTTGGTTGAAACAAAATCCTGGTCTGGATTTGTACTTTGTGGACCTGAAATTTCCACCTCTGGTGAATAAAGAGACCTTCAGAGGTGATTGCTTTCCTATCATTCGCTGCACCATGAGGACTTAAGACTGGACAAGGAACAGAAAATAGCTCAGCACTACTGTGGTAACAGCAGAAGAAGACAATGTCCCTAAATCCAGTTGACAGCAAATGTGCATAAAATGAGACGTCTACAGCTGTGATTAACACTGATCGAGCTGACACACTGGGTGTGGGATGGAGAACCTGCTGGGTCCTGGTCCACTACGTCCATCAGAGCCCAAAATATCCAGCATGATGCACAAGAAGAGACAGCTGTTAGTGGAAGCCTTCCGGCTGCTTCCCGTCATGGAGCGTATCATGACACATCCTTCTCAGTCCTCCGGACGCCTTGAGGACTGAGCCCAGAGGGGGACGAACCCAGTCCATTATAAGAAGTGGTGCCTTCAAGAGCCATAACTACTGTGAACCATTTTCCTGTCCATCACAAGGTTCACATATAGATATAATGACTAGATGCCTTCCTTGAGTGCCAAGACATTTTTCTACAGATAGTATCTGATTCATGGTGTCTGTCGTATTTGTTTGCTTAACCATAGCGCTGATATCAGGGGGAAGGAGGTGCAGCTCCGTTCCGCAAATGAAGTGGAGTGATTATGGGTGGTGAGAAGCCAGAACCTCAATACCACGACTTGCATTGCAGATTCACAAGCCAGAAACAGAAATGCAGCCAACAGGTTTTTCAAAGTGATATTTTCTAAGGTTTTTCTAAGGAATATTGGTCTAGATTAATTTCTTATTTGAAATAGAACAAAACAAAAATTACATGCACGAAATAGCAGATGTAAATTGACTTGTAAGTGTACTTACGAGAAACATACAAAGCACAAATCATTTTTCAAACAATAGCAATAGGAATTACACATCTGCACCTTCATTTTTCATTATATTATAAACAGGATTGAAATCAAGGCGTCATGAGAAGAGGCATCTTCTCTGTTTACTCGTGCTCCAAACATGAAATGGACACAAACTCGTCCGTTTTAGCAGCTGCAGCAGTTTCTGAGGTTGACACCATCAATCAGTGGAGATCAACGGCCATTAGAGACTCCAGGAGGCAGCAGGAACCACGAGCTGGTCAAGAGCAGCAGTCATCAGAGACTGCCAGAACCCAACAGGATCCATGGGCCAGTGAAGACCAAACACCATTAAAGATACCAGGAGCCAGCAGGAACCATAAGGCAGCGAGGAATATGAGCCATTAGAGACTACAGGAGCTAATAGGAACTGATGGAAGCCTGCAAAAACCAGGAACTAATAATCCTCTAGGGACATGCACAATGCACGCTGTACAAAAGGCAACATATGATAGTTACACATCTAAATCCTGCACACAAATGGCCAGGTTATTTTCATTTTTCAGAATTTCACATGCATGCTTCTCTTGCATCTTCTCCAGCGAATAGCATGGAGAAGTTCAAAGAAGTTACAAAGAACATTGGAAACAGAACAGATCCATTTTATTGTAAAACATCACTAACAGTAGCCTGCTGATAAGAAGGATTGAGGATTAGGTTATTTTTAGGCCCAATAGGCTCCACCCATTGTCTTCAATTAACCCCAAGGCTCTTACTGAAACCATTCTCAATGCAATGATACTGTTATATAAGAAAGTGAGGAGTTGCTGCATATCCAGTGATGTTCTGCCCTCTTCAGTGGGCAGAAGATTGTGACACCAGCTCCAGAGAGGCTGACAGGTCAGTCCAGAACACTGGCAAGGGTTGGCAGGAGACCATGCCTTTCAGTGCAAACAGTCAGATCCATAAAGGCACTTCAGCAGATGCCAAACTCACCCATTGCTCCCTTACAGTAAGGAATTGCATAATGTTTAAGTCATTTTCTGCAGTTACTGGGACTGACATGAGACACATCAGAGTGACAGAAGATGGTATCTGCTCCCTCGGCTTTTCAGTCCGAGCTCCTCCGGCGTTGATCAGCAGCAATGCCCTTGATGAGATACCATGATGAAAAAGCAACAGCAAATAAATGCAACTTGTGCTCTACTTTCTCCTTTGAGTCTCTGTGTTGGCAAACATCAGGTAGAATATAGGAGATACTGTCACTATAAATACACTTCATGCCTTATGCTAAGGAATAGGAAAATGACAGGAAATAAATATTTCATCATTAGCTTCCAAACATTGCAGGAAACCTGAGTAAAAGAATACAAACCCATAAAAATTCAGTGGCGTCTGCTAAACCTGCTTGCCTAGTTGATAAATACACAATAGTTGGATTATAAGGTAACATTCTCTAACGTCACACAGTGCATGCCAGAGGACTGACATCGATGTTTATACCTTTGGCACTTGTTAGCACCTTAGCTTCTCGGGCTAACGGGTCGGACTCAAGCTGCCACTAGTAGGTGGACTTTCACTCCCGGATTCTGGACCAGTGTTTCTCTTCACCACACCAACAGCTATAGCTGCAAATATGAAATCAGTGGCTCCGTGATCAAGGACCTCAAATGGACTTTTAGAGAGTTTGTAACACCCGGCTGCCAAAAACAGTATTTTCTAGGCATGTTTGTCTCTTATCTAATCCAGGGTCCTGTTTGTCCCAAACCTTTTCCCAAGCCAGAAAATGATTCTTACAATACATTCAAATGTGTTGAAGGACATAATTTAGCTGGCTGCATGGCTGACGTACAGCCACATGCCTGCCTGTTAGTGATGGGCTGTGTTCTTACTGACCGCTTCGAGACACCTTAAAGCACCATGGGAAATTGATCATATCATAGAGTGTTACTGGTTATAGACAAAAAAAATGGGAGTGGTTGTTAAGAAATTGCAGAGCAAAATAAAGAATAAAAATGAAGGTTTATCACTAATATTTGTAAACGCTGTTCAGAGACATACTAGGAGCAGGCAGGTGGTGTAGAGGTTAGGGACGCAACCGTGTAATCGAAAGATTGCCGTTTTGAGTCCCCGACCCGCAAGTACTGCTGAGATACCCAGAGCAAGGTACTGTCCCCAAGCACTGCTCCCTGGGCGCTCACATAGCTGCCCCCTGCTATGTAACAATGTCACATGGGTTAAAAGCAGAGGACACATTTCATTGTTTTGTGCTGTGGTGCGTCAACAATGGTGATTAATCAGCTTCAATACTGTAACTGTGTGCATATCTGAAGTTATATATATAAAGTCAAAGCAATACTGCTGGTTGCCTTGCAGCCTCCGCTCTAGGATGACGCAGAACTTGGCAGAAGTAAATGAGGAAGTTCATGGGGTGACATAAACAAACAAATAAACAAACAATCAGACTGCCTGAGGCAATTTCTCAGTCAGCTCAGAAACAGACAGCGTGTTTCACCACACTACAATCAGTTGACGTGCGTTCATAAGCTATGAACTATGACAAGTTATGAGCTCTGGGTAGTCACCGAAAGAATGAGATTGCAGATACAAGCAGCAGAAATGAGTTTCCTCCGCAGGGTGTCTGAGCTCAGCCTAAGAGATAGGGTGAGGAGTTCGGACATGCACCCAAAGAGGCCAGCTGACCCCAGATAAGAGACAGATAATGGACCGTTGAATGGACTACCTGTGATGCTGACAAAGAACTGTGTTTGGCATGTTTCATCTTTTAGTGTTTATTAGTGGAAATAAAACCTGTTGTTTTATGTCCTTCAACTAAGGAAAATTTTCATTGTGAGTTAAAAAAAATAATAATATAGAGCTGACTCTTCTCACAAAGGCCACCATCTCTTCCAGCCTCTACCCTCTGACAGGAGACAGACTCAGAGCCATCAAAGCCAAAGCCACCAGATACAGCGTCCACTGCAGCGTCCCTCCCTCCAATAACTGTACCTTGCACCACCCCTGCACAGTAACATTCTCTGTTTAATCTAATCTTAATTGCATCACGTGCTGCTCCTGACTGCCAGTAGACAGTCTTGTGTAAAAAAAAAAAAATATATGTAAAATTTCATGTGCACAACCTTGTGAAGTGTCTTGAAATTATCTTGCATGCTGTATTCCATAGCAGGGAACACCCACCAAAATTAATTACGTTATTATTATGCGTTTTTAATATGCCCAATTAAAACTTAGATTAAGGATCAAACCACTGGGACATTGGAAAGCAAGATATAAGGGTATAAGAGAGAGATAAACGAGCTCTGCCCTGGCCTATACACACGCCTAAAGTCTTTCTGGTTGCACCGTGACTGCACACGTGACTCCTCATTATCCCCAAACGGCTCACCAGCACCTCTCACCTCCCGCATCCCGCATCTCACAAAGCCGGTAATCGGGAGATCAGGGCGAGCGTGAAAAGCCAGCAGCAGCATCAGCATCGTCAACAGCAAGAGTCAGCGCCTGGCAGCGCTTCCGGCCAGCGGCTTTTTCCGACGCGAATCGCTGCGCACGGCGGTACTGCTATTTATGCACGGGGAGTGGCGGGCGATACACGCGCGTGAAACCCGGTCCGCGATCGGCAGCGCTGCTCAGATCTGACATCACCATTCATGCATCTGGTCCGAGTCACACGCCAACCCACCGGATCGTGCACATGAGACCACCGGGAGAATACCTTCCCTCGATTTGTGCAACGTCAGGGAAAGAGATCGGCTCTCAGGGTGGGCAAAGCTTCAAACATGCTGCCCCTCCCTAAACCCCCGCACCAAACACACTGCTCACTGGGGTCTCATGCAGGCTTCTGGGTGCACTAAAGAACAAGAAGTTCTGTACACACAAGTCCCACCACACAACACTGACCATTAAGTCACTTCCACACCTCTACATTGCTGCTGATATGCACTTAGTCACTTTAAATTACAATGACTTGTAAATAAATCGGTTAAATGACATTTTCATTTACTACACTGTAGACTGCACTAGGGAATATATTTTTATATTGTAACTAACACTAATAGCCGTCTATTATGTTTATTATATGTTTATTTTATATTTATACCATATCTACTAGACTGTTTTCTATACCACTGCTGTGCATTAATGCATATATCTGCTGGGCTGGGAGCCACCAAACAGATTTCCTTGTATTTCTGATACAATGACAATAAAGCCTCTTATATCTCACACCCCCCAGACCCGCTCCCGCCGGTCCCCCCATCGGGCCGGGAAGCCGCAGGTTATATACCGCCGGCCCCCGCCTGTTGATTCTGCTCCCACGGCCCGCGTCCAAAGCCACTTCCTGCGTGTGACAGCCGGAGGCGCGGCCAGGACGAGCCCCCCGGCGCTGCCCGTCCGCAAGCTGCGGGCTGGCATCGGCTCCAAGGCCGGCTCGGGGGGACTGGAGCCCCGGCGGTCCCCGGTCTGAGCCCCGGTCCCCGGTCCCCGGTCAGGGCACCGCCCGCAGCCAAAGGTCCCCCCCGCCCCGCAAACCACTCACCTGACTGAGCGAGCAGAGGCGGCCGCTAACAGCCCATAACCGAGCGCCTTCCCGGCAGATCGCGGCGGCAGCTGCTCAGGGCGGCGGGCGGCGCGGAGGAGCAGGAGGCGCACAAGGAGCCGCAGAGCCGAGTCCCAAGTCCGCGCGGCTCCCCGGAGCCTACAGCTGGGCGCCAAGCCCCGCCCCCTCTGCGTCACGACGCTGCGTCACCTGGGCGGGGCCAGGCCGCGTTGCTCCGGCAACAGCGGCAACGTGCCCGAGTGATTTTCGTCGGTCGTGTATCAGGCTTTTTGTTTTTTTACACAATCTGAGTCAAAAGACACGGGATTGCACAGATAACATATTTTCATTTGCCTTTTGTACAAGAGCCTAAGAGATAAGACTACCCCGCCAGCCTTACGATTCAGTGCAATGCATGATGTAACTGTGGAGAGATCTCTACATCTCACACTGGCAGTCATGCTTTCTTTTAAAGGATTAGCCAAACGAGATCCCACCATTAGCTCTGATTTAGCTAACCATCCACAGAAACAATTCTTTTAATCCCAAAGTCAGCTTAATGTCTTGTACCAGCGTAACAGATTTAACTTGAAAATGCTGTGTTCACTGCAAAGTCCCAGTTAGACTGTAGTGCTTGCTGGGATCCCATAACAAGCCCTATAACAAAAGCAAGTATGACAATTGTTGTTGTTATTATTATGTGTCATAATAGACCATCAATATATCAAAGCAAAGAGAAGGTAGGCAACATGACAGTAAAACATGGTACTGACATACCAAAACATTTTAGTGGTCACACACTGCCCATTTATCTCACCCTGTGAAAATGTGCTGGCTGGTCCAGGTGTTTGGTTGGGCCTCATTTGAGTACCATCTGGTGGGGGAAAGGGGGCTGCCATGGGGGGCAGGGAGATGCATGACGTCCTGAAAGTGGTGGGGTGACTGGCATAGCCATGAGGACATGCAGGGAAGTGCTGCAGGAATGTGAGGAATGTGACAGTCACATCAGGTTAGGGTTAGCATTTAGGCGTTGGGTTAGCATTTAGGGTTAACACCTAGGATTTGGGCTAACATTTAGGGTTAGCATTTATGAGACGCAGATGCTCTCCTTAATCTGTTTCAGCAATTTTAAGGTGTGGGCTGTAAACAAAGGCCCAGCTTTCATGTTGTGGCTCAGGGACAGAACACCCTTAACACTTTATGACTCCAACTACCCTGCTCTCTTCAACTTGTTCAGGTCCTGAGTCCTTTATAAATAATCTGTGCCTGGTCTCCTATCATTAGATAATGACAGCTTTACTGAGGATAGTTACTGTCATGGTTAAGGCAAAGGACAGCTAAAGGATCTACAGGATTATCCATTACCTAACCACTCTGCCTGCATGTGGCTGTCATGAGGTTATTTCAGTCACTGGTTATGGGTCCCTGCTAGCTCTAGGGCTGCATAGCTGTGCACCCTGACGTCTGAATGGTGCTGGATGACCTTCACCACACCCACGGAGATGCCGTCTCCTCTCTGTTTCACAGCTGTTAAATTCCAACTTCAAAGCGTACAGAATGTTCTAGAAAAAGGGCTAAAGACACTGGATGGCCCTCTCAGAAAAAGCCAAAATAGCAACATAATAGCAGTGAAACATGCGTCTGGAGTAAATTTAAATGTGGTGAAAGTTTTCAGGAGAAAGCTTGTTTCTGTATTTTTTGGAAGTGAGTCTTTGGTCAGCAGGCATATTGGGCCTATTGGACCACTGAAGGTGAGCTACACAGTAACAGCTTTCAAACTTGTCCCACGCGTCCGTTACCACAGTAAATAAAGTACCTCATGCAGCCTTATCTACAGTGCCCACCCCACGAGAAAATCTCACATCTGGGGGTATAAAGCTCTCTCCATATTGCTGCCCCATAAGAATTAAAAGAGAGAGCAATTCAATGCTACATTTTGATAAGTGGCCTAAAACATTTGCACCGTGATAATGGAAGTTCTGATCACTGGACAGGAAAATGACATCCTGCCCACACAGCTCAGTGTATAACTACGCAGATCCTGGACCCTTGCGTGCGACCCGACTTAACAAAAAAACGACCGGTTCTCCTTGGTCCGTGTTACTGTGGAAAAGCTGGCATGGAGAACAGGCCAGCAAGCCGCCAGTCAATGTGCTGACCCCAGGAGAGTGCGTTATGGGTGGGGTAATCCTGGGGGATTAGGGCCCAAGCAGGTGTAACTGCTCAGACCTGAAGCATGCTGGGATTTTTGGAGGAGGAGACTACAGTAGAAGGGAAGCTGATTGGCCCTCGGCCGAGTCCGTTAAAACTTACCACCCATCACTGGGGCTCACATGGCATGCCCAGTGGGTTCACTCTCCGGCACAGATGCTGAGCTGGTGTCCTGCTCAGTTAATATTAGACTCCATCTGAAATCTTATACATACAGTCACCAACAAAAAATGCTCTGCTGAGTTGTGCCACATTGGCACAGTAGGTGGCACTGGTATGTCACGCCTCCTGGGCTGGGGGTTTGAAACCCAACTTCGCCTGGAGTTTGCATGTATTTGCTATCTGAGGATTTCCTGCTACACTCCAAATGCATGCAGTAGGATTAACTGTCACTTCCAAATGACATCATCTAGGGTGCATCCCTGCCTTGTAATGCCTGGGAGAGGCTTTTGGCCCCCTGTGACCCTGATCAGATAAGAGGATGGATGGAGAGAAGGTAAAATGGTCCGGGGGACGGCATGTTACATTTCCTCAGATTTGTAGTCTCCTTGACAGTCATTGACCTGAGAGCAAGGAAGATGCACAGATACGGTCAGGCTAGACAGACAAGCAAAGTGGCAGTAATACAAACTGCAGAATATCATTCCACACTGCTTCCAAATTCCGGGGGGCTCTAAGCCAGCCTCCAACCTGCTGCTCAGTTACTATTTTTTTATTTACTTGCGCCCAGACAGTAACAGACCTTTAGTCCAAAGTGCTTTGAGAATGTGATGAACCTGATGATTAAGAAGGTGATTTCGCTTCATGACAAATGCCTGTTTGTGCCACAGCCAGTGAGCATGCTCAGATTAACGTGTCTCAGAACGTGAATCTCTGTTTACAAGGATCAAAGATGTTCCCTCTCAGGGTGTGTGAGCAGGGCCCTGTTGATAAGCCCCGATTAGCACTGCTCGTGGACCAGCCAATGCCTGCTAAGGACTGTGGGAACCCTGGAAGGTGAGTCTTTCTAGGTATGATGTCACGTGACCCTCACTACCCTGATTCAACCCTTCGATTTTGCAAAACGGTGCAGGTTATGGCTGTTTCGTACATTACATAGACTTACTAAAGCCAGCATGTCTATGAATATGAAAGTAAAACATTCTTTGGCAACTTTTATGTGCTCAGATAAACATCCATTGAGGTGTTTTCACAAAGGCTGTTTGAAATCTTTATTGCCTTTGGCAGTTAGAGGCTTTGCCCTTAAGTACCGGAAGATCTCTGAAGTAGATTTGCACATACATGTACTTTAATCCTGCGAATAAGGTGCTATGCTGACACTCAGGAAAGGGCGTTATGGGCGAGATTCCCAACATAGGAGGCCCAGGAGAGCGTCTAGCTGTTTGCCATCATTCCCAGTATGTTATGGCAGGGCATAGTGCAGGTTGAAAAAAAACGGCGACGATCCAGAGAGTGGCTCCACAACAGAAAAGGGTCATTATTCAAGAACTACACAGAACTGAACAGGGAAAACAGGAAATAAAAAAATCACGAGGGACCAAAACCAAAACAAGAACTGAGTAACCGAAAGCAAGAGGACTGAGCACAATTAGGGAACAAAGCCAAACTGGAAACAAGATCAGGAGCCAAACAATAGCTACAACTGCACAGCTCACCCATCGACCACTGGCACATGCAACAGCTCACCAGTGAGCAGAACGTGGGCAGACACTTAAATACATGGATAATGGGATAAAGGGCAGGTGTGGACCATCACAAAAATCAACCAATCAACAAAGGAGCAGGACAACAGATGGAAAAAATACACAAACACAGGAAATATGCTACCGGTGTGCCAATAATAAGAAGAGAATTTCAGATTGAGAGGGTTTTCTGCGATCGGCAAGATCCTTTATGGTTTCCGGATGATATTATACCTCAACAATTTATTAGCGTCTTATATTATAAGTCAGAATAGGCAAAGTCGGGCTTTCACAACCACACAGCCAGCGCATTGCCTTAAGATTTTTTGCAAGCGGCACTATTTTGTATACTGTAGGTAACGCGGAAAATCTATCCCAGAGTGCGGTTTGCAGGGCAATTCACAAAGTCTGTTTGGCCCTGAAATATATCCTCCAGGTTTTCATAGTTTTTCTTGGTCACCTGCGTGTGTGTGTGGGTAGGTATGTATGTGTGCATATATATATATATATGTACACACACACACACACATACACACTCTTCATGAGATACCAATTTGAAGCATATTTTTGGACTCCACTTTAACTTGTTCCCATGTCCTCACTGTGCTTATTTTTGATCTGGAATTATAACAATTAAATAATAATTAATGTGACACATTGGAAATGTAACGCTGCATTCAAGTAATAAGTATAGTAATTAAAAACTACCTATGCATTTAATTTGTCGGACATTTTTTCCCAACCATCTTTTCTGATTCGGGTCGCTTTTGCTGTGTTTCATCATATCACTCCAATAAAAGGTCCTGCACGGCTTGAGTGAAAAATTGTGCTGTTTTTGTTATTTTGTGTAAGCCAATGAGAGACTTGCCGATCATATTTTCTAGACTCGAAACATATAAGCTTTTCAAGCAGCACAATGGGATCTAGCTATGCTAATCCACTCCTGAGGTGCGTTGTTGTGGCGACTTAACCGGATGACTTTCGCTGCCATAAACTGATCCAAGATGAGGCTTCTGATCCTGGATGATTTAAGGGATGTATAGAATAACTCCTTGCACCAAGTAGAACCAAAATAAAACAGGGAACACACAGATAAACCATGACAGATATAGAAAACTGTACCAAACACTAAAGAAAAGTAAAACCAAATATAAATTAACCAAAAGGTGCAACTGGTCTCTGGACAGCCTCGAGCTCATGAGCTATGTCACAGCCTGGGGACCAGGGAAACAAACTAGGGAATAGGGCCACACGACAGAGAGGGGTGACAAGTAACACTTGCTGGCCATAATGGGGCGGACAGGGACTGACCCTGACACAGCACGTGTCCTGAAGAACAAGTAGGTCCTAGTTATAATTCATTCAGGTCACTGGGGCTTCAAACCTGTATCCTAGTGAGTCCAGATGATACTCAGGTCAGAGGTGGGACTCGTTTGAGTAGCTGAAGGATGCAGACATTGAATTTTTGAGATACCGCAGCGGAATTCCATGTACTTATGTGACACATCCTAGCAGAGCTTTTTTGTTGGTCATTATAAAATACTCAATAAAAAGTGAGGAGAAAGACTGGACATGGCAACCATAGCAATGACTGGATATGACAGGTGAGAGAAAGGGGGAAATTAGTCACATGCTAATGAGTTTTAACAGCATAAGAGGACAAATGCTTCATATTTCAGCTCTTCACACATGACACATGTCTTGAGTGGCATTTGCATAATGGAAGTAAAATTATATATTTTAAAACCTGGAACATTTATGCAAAGGCTACATTTTGTTTTAAAGTGACTTGGTAATTATAACGTACATTGATTGCTGTGTCACTCGTGATATTCGGAAAGGCTTTCATGGTGTCCGCAGAATCAAACCACGGATTAACTCTCAATCACTCGTATGCATCAGGAAAGCCACTCTGAAAGTTTTCCAAACAAAACACTACGTCATCCTCGTGTACTTTGGCTTGGAATGTATAAAATGACACTAATTTCAGATGTTTGGCATTTTTAGAGACGAGAAACTAATCAATGTTAAAATTCAGACAAAACAGTCTCAAGCAATCTCAAAACTGAATGTTATTTACAAGATATGCTGAATTCATCCCCCCTTCCCCTGAGTTTTTCGTAGAATGCATTGAATTAAAAGCATGTTTTCAACAGATACATCCATACGAAGAAAAATTCCCCCTCGAGTGTTTTATTAACATACATTCATTTTTAGACAAAGCGGTGCAGAGATTAAACACAACACTGCGAATCAGTTTAACCTTAACTCGCCCAAACAGAGCAGAGGAGGAGCCTGGCCATCAAGTGCTCTTTGTGTCCAGCAGGTGGCAGCAGAACACTGAATTCAAATAACTTAATAATAACTCTAAATATTGCCTTAATAAACTCATGAAATCATTTTAAAACGGTATTCTGTAAATGAGCAAATTATGGGCATGGACGTATGGCTATGTCTTACTGCATTCATTAAAGTATTTTTGTCTTTGTAATTCACATCGGGACTGTTCCTGTTTTTTGACGTGTACATTCAGTCACACTGTCTTACTGTAATACAGAGTTACTTTGAGATTAATGGCTGCGCTTCCAAAGCGCAGGGTGGAAAATTACTGCAGAACTAAAGCCTTAAAAACCGTACCATGGCGGCCTCTTTTTCACCCTTTCAACCTGACATCTGCCTTATTTTACAACCTGAATTAACCGAGGGGAAAGTGCTGGCCGATATTTAGTAAGAGGCGCCGGAGTGCTTCGTTCTGCAGTGAGGACGCGATAGCATTAGTCAGAGCCCTGCCACCTGCCTACCGCCTTTACTAAGTGCAAAGCTCAACTCTTGAACTATCATGCTGTCTGGAACAAGCTGACCAGCATGTACGGAGAAAAACAGCGAGATTGATGCAGCCTGTAACCGGACGGCCAAGATGTCCAGAGCTTCTCTGTTCTTATTAGGATAGATCGTGCAAAGAGCAGTTAGATTCCGTCAGCGATTCAGCCCGAAAGTCGCAGCTCACCGCAGATGCAGATCTGCCTCCTATACGGGTATACAGCTCCCCATTCACACTGCTGCTAGCTGAGCGTCAAAAAAGGTGTGTGTGTGTGGGGGGGGGGTCGAGTTGAAAATCATGAGCAATCTCACTGAATGATTATTCCTTTGTACTCAATTTACATCTTCTAATAATAATTTACAATTTTGCATAATAAATAAGACTAGAGCATGAAAAGTCGCTCTCAGGGATCAGCCCGAAACAGTATTTGCCAACTGATTGATTAAACATCCTCTACATGTACTTCAGGAGACAAGGCTTCATCCCTGCCAATCAGATCTCCAGTCTTCCAGGAGAAGCTCTCTAATTCGCTGCCGTGCTCTTGAGTACACACCCTACATCCCGAGGCCTGCCTCCTGCTTCTCACAGTGAAGCATCCGCGCTCCTCAGACCTCTGGCACACATACGGATGCACTTGCTGTCCCACAATGTGGTCATGGCCACCTTAAGCTCAGGCCTGTAACCAGAGACGTTACTGATCCTCTGCTCTTTTGTAGAATGTCCGTATGGCCTGAGGAGATGCAGGTGCCACATATCTGTTACACTTCCAGGTCCCGCGGCGGTACAGAGGAGAGGTGAGGGACACCACGACCACGCTGAAGGGTCACGTCAGCCCCTCATCCTCATCTCGATGTCACCCTTCGGCAGCCTGTGAAATCAGGGCTATTTCCGCAGCCTTGTCGTCGTGGCGATGAAAATCCTTTGTTTCCAAGCTGGTGTCTGTCAGTCGTCCATTGTCCTCGTCCTTGGAGAAAGGAGGGGGGTTCTCAGCATGTGGACCCCCCAGCCATACTCGCGCTCCTGCCCGTCACACTGGAGGCAGGGCCCGAACCGGCTGGCAGGATAATTACAGGCTAATTGCTGTGTACACAGCGGCAGGCATCTGCCCTGGCTGTTTGCACTGTGCCATGCACTCGCACCTGAGGCCCAGCGGGGCCGGCATGGGGCGGGGGTGTAATTTCAGCCTCTGGGCGGCCTCGAGAGGTTATTGTGCAGATGAAGGAGGCCCAGATTCAGGCAGCCACACCTGTGCCACAGAAAACACTGCTAATTAATCACCGCGGCAGCCGCTAAAGCAGAGTAACAGCAGCATAAAGGGATTCACTCTCTACCCACACGGCTACACATCAGAAGGAAAACCTCCAGGAATGTTAACCTGAAATCTTTTTCTGTGGGACAAAAACGACCTGCGCGTGTCTAATCATCACCTGAAAGTGATGCAGGGTCTCCAACCCAAAACTGGAAGGGCCAAGGGAGTGAAGAATGTCACAGAGATTTGATATATTCTTCGTTTAAAGGGTGAGGAATTAATTTGAAGGAAGGATGTCATGGGTGAGAGAGACTCTGCATCAGCAGCACCAAGCATCAAGGAGGGCAACTGGAACTGCGATTATAAAGCAGCCAAATGGACCAAATTATGCCACTTAATAAGCTCACCAGCGCCCCCTGCTGGATGAGGCAGCACACAGATTCCAGACAAAGAGTCACTTTTCCTTCCCGGGGAGACCTGTAGGATAAAACACTGACTAGAGAGAGTGGGAACACCATTGCAGTAACATTCAATCTTAGGAAAAGATTTCAGAAAATGCCCTAAAATTATTTTTAAATCGCAAGTGAATGAAAATTGAAGAGTCATTAATTCATTCAGTCATTCATTATTTCTCCACCACTTTTCTAGGCTGATCTCTTCCAAATTCCTAATGTTCCTCCACCATCCACTAGGAAAACCCTGGGATAATGACCGGGCCAATAACACAGCAGCGAGGCCGCCTCAGTTTCCCTGGGACCTCTGCCTGGGTGACCCTCCAAACAGGAGCAATGGCCTGCATATGGCCACAGCATACTGATCAAATGCACAGACAATGAGTCCACTGACAGCAGTTTGGGGACGGCCCTATGGGGGGCGCCAGCGAGCAGCGTTAGAGACCTGATGGATATGAGACAGATCCTGAAGTGGGCTGAGCAGCTGGGGCCTGGGAAGTGGAGTGCAAACAAAGGCAACAAACGTCAACAAGCAGCTCTGCTCTCATCAGAGACGCGTCACCTGTTAGGTCCTGAGCCACCATCTGGAAACAGGGACCAAAAATGACACCCTTGGGACGCTGCCAAGATGAACAGCATGACCAGCCGGCTCTCGGCTTGTCTCCTGGCTACTTGGTGACGTTTCCTTTGTAATTAAGGCCTCGCAGGCTGGACTCCGAGACCCGCCTGGCGTTTTGGAAGAAGCACCGCCAGGACGGACAAAGGCTGTGGTTTATGTCTGAACCACAACCGCGAACCAGAAAGGCCCTTGGCAGCATCTAGCAGACACGTCCTGCAGATTTGTCCTTGCCACCAGCTGACGGCAACTGCGCTGTATGATTCCAGGTGTTAACTTTACCACCGTCAGGCCCGTCTCCATAAAAACAGGGAGACAAATGAGCTCCACAGGAGTCAAACAAGTAGAACAGGGAGAATGCTGAAATGCCCATTGTGTTAGTGCACATCTCTGACTCCAACAGCGAGTTCCTGATCCTTTCAGTTATCTGGAAGAGCCTCTCGCTGCTGGTTTGGCAACCCCCCCCCACCTCCCATACCAGCCAGTCGACACGCTACCAGAACCTGAATGAGGCCACCAACCTGTAGGATGTTTCTCTGTAAAAGTAAGTCGGTGTGGTGGTGGTAGCAAGGCCCCAGAGACTAGCTCATTAACACAGCCGCTAACACGCTGACAGCCTTAAGCAAAAACCTCCTCACTTACACACGCAGGGCAAGACTACAAATCACCTGCTAAAAATATCGCAAGAAAACCAAACTGTGTTCTTTATAAATCATCTTTACAGACCCCCTCGAGGACCCGGTGACACCCCGAAAGGGCCGTCGCGTCCCTGTTAATGTCATTAAACATGCGTGCCGGATTCATGCCGGAGCGAGCAAAGCAAACAGAGAGACAGACCTGTTTGGGCAGAATTGGGGCTTAACACTGAACGGTGTCATCAGTGTCACTACCTGCTACCTGTCAAGACAAGTGTGATGTGTTTGTGCACGCCACGGACGGCACTCGTCATCATCACGCTGAGAGCGTAACAGACACTTCCCTCCGGCCAGATACTAACACTTTTTAAACTTGACGCTTAAAATGAACACAAACTTGACTAATAAACCACACGTATAATGCCACAATGAAGACAACATGGCTTTATTTGCAAAATATAGCAGAGCAATAAGGAGAAAAGATGGCACAATATACAGTATGTGAGCTTAACACGGCTATCAGAATGACTGCAGTCAACTGAACATGTATGTACCGTAACATAAACAATAGAGCCCGACCGATTTATCGGCAGGCCGATATTATCGGCCGATATTAGGCATTTTCCAAACTATCGGTATCGGCAT
>JAODKN010000046.1:4704541-4726509 GCA_026774425.1 Petrocephalus zakoni
CGCAAGGTTTAGTAGATGTGTTTGAGCAGGGAAATCTGCAAACTGTGTCACAGACTGGCCCTCCAGGACCGGAGTTGGGGAACCCTGGTATATGATGTCTGCAAGTGATATCAGTTGTTACCTATCGGGCTCAAAGTTTTTTTTCACCTTCATATTCGCCTGGGAACATAGCTCACATACTCATTGGTTGTCATCATGTGATGATTATCAGGTAGGAGTTCAATTGGTGAAACGTTTTATGCCAGTAAAAACTCACTTCAGAATGATATTATATGATAGGGGTGGCCAATCTTATCCACAAAGGGCTGGTGTGTATGCAGGCTTTTGGGATAACCTTTAGATCAGCGTTTCAAACCCGGGTGTGCGGACTCAGTCAATCAGACCTCTAATTCTGTGTTTCCCAGCCCAGTCCTCGGGGAACCACGGACAGTCCACGTTTTTGCTTCCTCACAGCACACTTGTGCCAGGTATTCGGAGCTCCTGGTAAGCTGGGAGCTGGGAGGGAGCAAAAACGTGCACTGTCCGGGCTTCCCCGAGGACTGGGTTGGGAAACACTGCTCTAATCAGTAATCTAATTGTTGAGTGGCAGCTAAAAGCGCATGCACACCGGCGCTTTCTGCAACAGATTGGCTACTCCTAGTATTACCGTGGGCCCGTCAATTCCTTAACCCCTCAGTTAATGCTTAACTGAGGCTTTCTTCAAATACAAAAACGAAAAACGATATAAATCAGTTATTTTACGTGGTGATTACACTGTCAAGCACAGCCAAAGACTAATGTGCTCTCTCGGCCCCAAAGCTCCCACTCCGCGAAGCAAAAAATGTCAGTATACCTATTACATTTCCAACCAATCAAATGCCGTAACTGACTGCAATAATCATATCATGACCAAATATGAACCAAATAAGCATGTCAAAACAAACCCATAGAGACGGATATTCTTAGCAAACGAAATATAATGCAATAAAACACAAACCATGATTAGAATTGTCTATTCTAGAAACGGCTCTAACGCCTGGTATATGATGTCTGCACGCGCTCACTTGTTACGTGCCTGGCCCAAACTTATTTCCGGCTTCAAATCCACCCGGGACCATAGCTCACATACAGTTTGTACCGTTCGCCTAATGTCTCATGCATACTGTGGATTCTGACACACTGCTCACTTCGCATACTATATTCCGCCTACTACACGGTTATAACAGGTAGTCCCCGACGATGGAGATGCGTCCCGATGACTTAAAGACATCGTAAGTTGAGACATGGCCTAGCCTATCCAGGAGTCCTAGAGAATGGTGATCAGTATGGGGCAGCATACTGTAACCTGTTAATAATTTTAAAAGCTCTCTAACGCCGAGACAACCAAGCTGCCGGTCGCTGGCGGGAGTGCGGCGTCTCCCAAAGCTGGGATGCGTACATGCCGGCAGTGTCCCGGCGTGTCGCACCGCGAGCGCCGCTACGTTCGCCTGCCGCACGAAACTTAAAATATTTTTACCGTATCGCTATCGTCATTGTAAGGTCGAAAAATCTTAAGCCGAACCATCGTAACTCGGGGAGCATCCGTATAGAATTTCGGAGGCACCTTCAGGGACTTATGATGTTATTAATTTCCTCACGGCATATCAGAAGGCAACCCTAATGTGTGACGTCATCGGACAGCGACGAAGGACCCCTTAAAGAAATCGATACCATTTAAAATGAAAGTGAAGCTGTACTCGGCTGTTGAATTTGTTACTGACTAGCTTGCATGTAACATAGCTGGCAATACATTTAATCAGAAGATGTTTGTTGCGACTGAAAGCATACCGAGTTCCTTTCGAGGCTTCACCCTCATAATGGTAAAACCTGTTCTTTTTATCGTCTTTGGTCTTATCTGAAACGAATGTCGTCGGTGTGTAATTGTCATATTGTTCATATTTCTCAACAGCCAGCAGTCTCCGTCGGGAATGTGGGTCAGCTGGCGGCGGACCTGATCATCTCGACCCTTGGTATGCCGCGGGTAGGTTATATCTACACCGACTGTCTGATTCCCATGGCTGGAAACAACCCCTATCCGACATGTGCGGACGACGCGGCCGAACTAAGCACCAACGCGGAAGGTGCGTAGAGTTGCGAACCGATGATGTGATCCAGGCTCCATGCACATGTCCACACATGAGGTGTTTATTCTGCTCACGCAGTTTACTCTTTACCGGGCGTGAAACTGGCTGTACTTCAGATACGGGCACCTTTTGTACAGGTAAGACACGCTACAAACGCACACAACACAAAACTTCCTTGAGAATGATCTGCTTATTTCAAACCCTGCTTTGGAAACCTCAAACTTGACCAATATTCTACATGGATTACATAAATCATGTTGTATAACTTTGGTATGTTGGAATTTCTTTTTGGCTGTTTATAAACCTGTTATGCAAGTTCAAATTGTTCAATTGAACTGTTCATTCTCCTTTTTAGAGAAAGTCCAGAAAGTTCCGGAAACTTATCTTGTCTTGGATCAAGACTTGTGGTTTTGACAGGACTGTTGTGTTGTCCAGCAGCCATGCCTACCAAAGGGATGATCAGCAGCTTCTTGGGTACAGTGTAGTTTTGTCTGAAAACATCATACCATACTGGTATTGAAGCTGACGATTACAGGAAGATGTTTAAAACTCAGTGATCGTCTTCCTTTGTGTTAAGCGCACCTTTGCGGTACCTGCTCAGCCCAGACCTGGAACAGGAGGCTGGAGCCCAGCTGAACAATCTTGAATGGAAGGAGATGGAGAGGGTTTCTGCTTTCCCAGGGATCGATGACTCAGACAAGCGCCTTTACATCCCAGGAGGCGGGATCACTAAAGGCCTTTACACAGACGGGTATGACAGAGTACATGGTCCCCATGCAGTAGGATTTGGTGTGAATTTGGCTTTTGTTGAGGAGACTAATTACCTGTCATTAAAAACAAAATTTATTTGATTTTGCAGTTGTTCAGAAGGCATCAAAATGGCAATTCTTTTGATGTTCTGCTCTGAAGGTGACAACATCCCCGATGCATTTGCCCTGGTGAATTATCTCAATGACTGGCTCCATCTAGTGGACAAACCTGTAAGTTCAAATGCTCTGCTGAGTGATGGATTCATTTACGATAATGCTTGTGATGTCTCAGACTTTATCCCCTTTGGAGAGTGAGCGAGAGAATTTAAAGTAAATTTAAATCACTTCAGTATCTTTGTTACAAGGATGGTCGGGGGGGGGGGGGGGGGAGATGGTGACAAATAAAATCCATCCATTCCTTTTCCTGTACTCAGGGTCACAGGGGTCTGGAGTCTATCCTGGAAGCTATGGGTACAAGGCAGGGAATAACACAGGATGAGGCTGCAACCCATCGCAGGGCACACGCTATTCACACCTATGGACGATTTAGCATATCTTTGTACTGTGGGGGGGGACGGGGGTATTTAGAGGGAACCCCATGACAATATGGGGAGAACATGTAAGCTCCACACACACAGCCAGGCCAGAGACTCAAACCCTGGTCCGAGAGGCGCGGGGCGACAATGCTAACCCCTGCGCCACCCCTGCCAAGTAAAATATTATGGGGAAGACCGCTAGCCTGTATCACGTGCTTCCTGGGATAGGCTTAGCTTGTTCTGGATGAGGGTGGATGTTTGATGGTGCAATGCTGGAATATGTTAGCGCTGTTAACTGGCTTATGACCCCCTTCCTCCCTTCCCAGGGCCAGACGTCAGTCCAGTGGAGGGTCCCAGGGTCCTGGAGACTGCTTTTCGGCAGTGGGATCCCCCCTGCGATCTTCTGAACTTGCTGAGCTGCGTGTCAGGGCACGTGGCTGAGCGCTATTAATGGCAGCGTCTGACGCCGCGCGCAGTGTGCCGACAGCTGGCCTGATTTATACAGCGCACCTTCATGTATAGCAGCCTTGGCGGTCGGCTACTCGTCCGTCCTGTCACCACCAAGCCCAATGGTCACCCGGGTTTAAGACATAGTAACACTGCTTGTGTCAGGAGTGCTTAAATAAAGTTTGTAGTAAAATTACCACTGTGTTTAGAGAATCATTCCAGAGTTGAATGTGATGCACCACGACATGTAGGAATCGTCTTTCCTCCCCAGTGCTAAGGAGCAGCCCTGAGAATCATTCTGAAACCGTGTAAGATTGTGATGCATTCCTAAAAGAGGCTTGGTTAAATGATACCAACAGACACTAAAGGATTTAGTTACTCTTGAACTAAATATTACAAAGTTTATTTATTCTCCTAACTGTAGGTTTCATTCGAAGGAGAACATGGTCCATTAACTCAGTTCTTTAAAACCAGATCAATTGGTTCCATTTCTCACCATCAAAAATGTTTCTTTCAAAATATTTGAAAAGGTACAGTATGTACACTTGTGAAACCAGCGCCTAACAAACTTTTCAACTCAAACTGTAGGAAATGTCAAGTTCTTATAAAAATAGTATGCAATTCTCCATTTGAGGGGAATACGCCATAAAAATAATGGTGGGGAAAGCATGGTAAGTGGGCAAGAGAAGCAGACCTGAGTGAGCGGCGTGACCCGTGTGGGCCAAGGCCCATCAAAAGTATCCTCCGTCCACAGATTGCTGCAGTTTACGCTGTAAACACTTAGCGGAGGGGGGTGTGCGGCTGGCCCCTCCGGGATGGACTGGAGATCCCCGCTGGTGTCGTCTTGTGGCCCACTGGACTTGCCGTGCCCGTTAGGTATTTGCTGTCCTGGCCCTGCCACACATACAGACATACACACACGTCAGAGGGAAGAGTGGCTTCAGCGGCGCCCTCTGTTGGTGCCATAAGTTCGCATGCTCTTCAGGGAACGGCATCGTTTTCATGCTGTCAACAGAGACCCAAAATGCGGCATGACTTTTACTCTATAGACTGACTGACAGCTTCCGGGCTGCTGTCTTTTTCCATGACTATGTATCTAACGCAGGGTCGCAGAGGGCCGGGGACCCCGTTAACAGCACCAAGAGAAAATGATGGGAAAGACCCCGCAGCTGAGTAGGCGTGAGGGTGTGAGGGCAGCTTCCCTGCAGATCCACTGGGGCCTTGAGCACTGCAGGGGATTCCAGCAGGCTCTCAGCATCAAAAGGCACAAACACACACAGCACGCCACAAGCATGTCAGTGTTTTAAATCCACTAAGCCATGGGGACACCCTGTCTGTAACCTACAATGGCAGTGCATGCTTGGGACACACAGTAAACTGAGGTCTAGATGGCAATGAGCATCTTCCAGACCTTCATACCTGGGATCCAACCTGCTGAATTGAGCCAAGTGGCCAGAGATCCACCATATTTGGATGACAGTCTCTCACAGCAACCTTCTGACGCTTACATGCCATGACCTGGAGGATCTGTTCTTTTAGGGGGCAGATAAAGCACATCCTCAACCACACGAGCCCACCATCTGTGCATCATCCAATCACAAAACGGCAAAGTCCACCACAGCCCATCACAAAACTAAGCAGCTGAAATTCAATTTAGAATATAAATAAAATTTGCCCAGTAAAATAAAGCATTTAAAAAGCACCAGACTGACAGCCTACTCACCAATCAGCCAGCAAGCGCGCTACCTCAAAAGATGGCCCAGTGTCCAAATCTGTGCTTCAATTAGCATCTAATCAGACAGTTCACTCAGTAAAAGACACCATTTAAAGCAGTAGCATAAACAGCCGATTACCATAACATTCTATCCTTCCCTTTATCGCGCTGCTATGTGAAAAGCCTGCCTAGGGCTTATAACTGCTCACGATGCATCACGCACCTTCACGGACACACTGTGACTTGCCACGCCCAATACGAGCAGATCTGCAAGAACAGCATGAATGCGAGGCAGCAGGCCGTCCTGTTCTTAAATGAATTAGAAGAAATTATGAGTATTCACGGAACCTGTAAACACACTGAAGGGGATGACAGAGGGAGTCTAAATCCCCCAGAGTACAGTCATGTGGACCTCGTTGCCAGGACTCAGTCAGTGTGTCACAGCACCAGCGAGTCTGGAGCAGATCCAAACAGTGCTGGGAAAGGCTCCCCGTTCCCCAACACGCATTCTCAGAAGCGGCCATCATGAATGTCAGACATTGTGTATAAAACTGTGAAAGGGCACTCCATGTAAGCAGCTGTGATTGCGGCAGCTTTCATTAGATTCTTAGCTCAGTGTTTGAAGGCCCCACCCCCACTGACACACGATGCAGTTTTCCTAGAAAACACGGCGCTGGCTTTACTGATAATTCCCCACGGCTTCCCACACCGCAGTCCTAAGAAGCTATCAGTCCACAGTAGTGCTGATGGCTAAAACGAGTGAGGCAGACCCCCTGGTAACAGCAGGCTGCCCCTCCAACCGTGAAGAGCACGTCTTTCACAGAAAGGTCCCCCAGGACCCACACATCCTACCAGGCACGGGGCAGGACAGCTGCTTTCATCCTCACCGTTTCCTCTTCCTCTCAGGCTCACTCCTGGGCTTGCTCTTCTCGTCTTTGCTCCGCTTACGAACACTGTGAGATACAGCCACACGTCAGTCGCTCCCCTTTCCGGTGGGCCGTACTCCCCAAGGCCCTGGGGCCGGGGGCCACTTACTTGTGCAAGCTCACGCCGGCATCCTGCTGTTTACAGGACACATCTGTGGGGGGAATTCTGTCCCGTTCCGGCTCCGGCTCTTCCTCCAGGTACGGCCCTCGAGTGCCGTTGAACTTATCTATGGGCCGCTTGGCAAGCTGAAGTGGGGGAGGGGGGGGAGGAGAATGCGATGCAGGCTCCTGGTCCTCTTTGGAGAGCTCCTGCCATCGTTTCTGAAGAGAAGAGGAGCACCCTGGGGTTTCTATCCTCTTACCCTGTGTCTCCATGCAGGCGTGAGCACTGCGGCGAGCAGCCCAAAGCCCTGTCGCGCTCACTCACCTGGACGGACACGTCCCCCATGATGAACCTGGAGCCCTCGATCACAGCCAGGTAGGAGAAACGCAACTGGTCAGGGGTCTGGATCAGGCCCATGCGGTATTTCCTCATCTCCAGTAAGACCTTCTTGACATCCACAGACGAGGGATCTTTCCTCTGCTCCATCTGGTCCCAAGTTGCAGATTTCACAGAACACAGCTTAGTTACGCGTTGCTTATTAATGAAGCAGAAAGCACGCTGCTGCATCTCAGGCGAACGGTGCAAACAGCCCTGCCATGTTTAGGAAGCATCATGTTGCAGGCTCAGGCAGAGGCAAACGACGCACCAGGACGAGGCAGGTGTCGACCAGCGAGAACGTCCCAGATCGGCCAATCCCGGCGCTGCAGTGCACCACCGCGGGCCCGTGCTCCGTTCCCAGTGAGCCCGATGCTCTGACCTTGAACAGGAAGTTGAGGAAGTAGGCTGGAGACTCCGGAACGCCAAAGTCAGGCCAGGTGGTGTAATGGTAGTGGTATATATCCCTGCTCTCTCCGGTCTGAGCAGATGAAAGAGAATGAGGTCAGTGACCCAGGACAAAGCTGGAGGTGACACAGGCACGGTAACATCCCTGCAATTCTGTCCTTCCGTAAACCCAGCACATTAAAGGTCATGCCACAGCACATAGAGGGACCGGACAGACAGAGAGAGTGAAAAGGGTCACTGTTCCACCCCACGACTCACATTCATGTTCTGAAGCTTCAGAACACGCGTTGTGTAGTAGAACTTGACGTCTTCTGACTCCAGTACCAACTGGAAGCGTGTGTCCCGGAAGGACATCTTACGCTCGTCACGTGTCGGCCAGTACTGTGCACACTTTTCCTGGAGGGGGCAGATAAAGATCAGAACAAGAGCAAACACGAGTAGTCCAGCACGGTCAGCGCCCAGGCACGCACAGCAGTGACACGCCATTCAACAAACATACGGAGGAATGAAGGAAGAGTGAAACAAAGAGCAGCTCAGGAGCCTGCAGTATGAGGCCTAGCAGAAATAAGCACCAGGAAAAGGTCTGGGGATCATACGCGGCATGAATGGCACTGAGCTACAGGCAGATGCCCGGCATGGCCACAGAGGGACAGCTCCCATCTCCGGGCTACAGGCAGATCCCCAGCATGGCCACAGAAGGACAGCTCCCATCTCTGGGCTAGAGGCAGATGCCCAGCATGTCCACAGAGGGACAGCTCCCATCTCCAGGCTACAGGCAGATCCCCGGCATGGCCACAGAGGGACAGCTCCCATCTCCAGGCTAGAGGCAGATCCCCGGCATGTCCACAGAGGCACAGCTCCCATCTCTGGGTTACAGGCAGTTGCCCGGCTTGTCCACAGAGAGACAGCTCCCATCTCCGGGCTAGAGGCAGATCCCCAGCATGTCCACAGAGGGACAGCTCCCATCTCCGGGCTACAGGGAGATGCCCGGTATGTCCACAGAGGGACAGCTCCCATCTCTGGGCTACAGGCAGATGCCCAGCTTGTCCACAGAGGGACAGCTCCCATCTCCGGGCTACAGGCAGATCCCCAGCATGTCCACAGAGGGACAGCTCCCATCTCCGGGCTAGAGGCAGATCCCCGGCATGTCCACAGAGGGACAGCTCCCATCTCTGGGTTACAGGCAAATCCCCAGCATGTCCACAGAGGGACAGCTCCCATCTCCGGGCTACAGGGAGATGCCCGGCATGTCCACAGAGGGACAGCTCCCATCTCCGGGCTACAGGCAGATCCCCGGCATGTCCACAGAGGGACAGCTCCCATCTCTGGGTAACAGGCAGTTGCCCGGCTTGTCCACAGAGGGACAGCTCCCATCTCCGGGCTACAGGCAGATCCCCACTATGTCCACAGAGGGACAGCTCCCATCTCTGGGCTACAGGCAGATGCGATGTGTAGATAATATACATACTGTGCTTCCCATTTCCTTCAATCCAAATAACAGAATTATCACAAGGGAAGTGAAAAAGCATAACTGGAACCTGCAATTTATCTAAAAATCATCCCTTCCTGTTGATTCTTGAAGTTCCTGTTAACTGCTGGCCCGGTGCTGTATTCTGCTGGTACTCTAAAATGGGGTATTAACTCAATCTCCCCATCAAACCCCCCTTCACTGTAGCTTGGAACCTTGGAACATGTGTACTTCACTGCCCTGTGTTTCCTAGTAATTTAAAATGTCCAAAAGGTTTGATCTGTATAGCTGGATGCGTTTTCTTTAACATTTAGAGCAGGACCGTCCCTTATGTGTTTATAGGTCCAACAGGATCCCTGACCGATCGAGTTCCATGACCCGCACTCAGATCCTGATCTGGAGACATGACCAGAGCTCAGAGCCATACTTTTGCCCCAAAAACCAGTGCTCAGCCTGACCCAAGATGTACTCTCACTTCTCTGTGGTCAATGACACAATGATCACACACACAACTTCATCAACGGGGCTTCTGTGGTCACTGCTATTGTCTACACACAATGATTTTGGTTTGAGTCGTTCATTAAAAAAGAAAAAAACCCCGGTACTCACTGATCCTTTCTCGATGACCCTGCTAAGCATGATCACAGCTTTGGTCTTCTGCTCCCAGATCATCTGCCAGAAGTGGCCGCAGGTGTTTCTGAGTGGACCCTGGAGATTCAGAGAGACACAACTTGACTTCATGGCACATGATGAATTTTCCACTAACCAGCCTGTCACATGGCTCCCACGCACGAAGGTCATCCAGGGGCCGGCCTGATTTCAACCTGAAACCCTATGGAAAATCCACTACAAGCTAAAATCAGACAGTGTAAATATCCCATTTTTTTGCTTCTCATTTCCATTCAGTTTGTTTATATGTAATCTTCAGCTGCCTGGCTTCAATATTTTTCCCACCACGCTGAAAATTCATTTCACATATTATTGATGTCAGTTTCTTAAAAACAAAGTCTAGTTCTAAAGTTTCGATCCTAACAAGTTACAACAGTGTTAATATCAAAACCGTGGCTTTTAGGATATATGCAAAAAATTAAGAACTTAACTATTCATTTTCAAACCATTTCCTCCAAGTCAACATCTGTACCACATTTCCAAGTATAATAATTATAATAATTTTAATTTTATAAAACAGAATAGATGCGCAGTACAGACCCATCATTACAATGAGAGGCCCCTGATGCAGCTCTTACCTGAGTTAATATATACCTTCTCTGAGCTTCCTCCATTACAACCAGACTTGCGTTGATATAGTCATTTTCTGTATTTTCTAGTTTAACCCGACTGTGATCAACTAGGAGGGAAGGACAAGGGCTTTACTGCATTAAACATTAAAAAAACAATGAAATGAAGATGAGTTTCTTACAAGCTACAGCTGCACGGGGCGAGCTGTCCCAGCATAAACACAGAGCGCGCCCCCCGCCTCACATGGGCTCACGTCTCTGTATCGGTTACGACTGCGATTCTCCGGATACTTCGCCACCTTGTAGGGACATTCGTGGGACTGGTTGCGAACTTCCTGTGGGGGAGAAAAGATCACATCTATCTTTAGTGTTACATTTTGCATTACAATTACTTCATATGAGAACGTTGTAAACGTCATTTTCATTAATTCTAAACACAGTCATGTCTTATACTCCCAGAAAATCACCAGAAGATCCCTATATTCGGGAATGACTTGACAGAGAGTATTTGATGGACTGGCGATATGGTTTCATGACAATAACCAGTTAATGCCGCTGTAAATATGCGGCATAGAGCCAGTAACCACAGAAGGAAAGATGACTTTACAGGAAACACCCAGGAAACACCCGGAGAGCGGGCCACGGCACGCTCCGCCGGGGTCAGGGGCCCCATCGGCCCCGGGGTTAAAGCCCCATTTAGACGGCCGGAATACTCTTCATTTAGGGACCCTGTCGACAGGCAAGTGAGCGCCTCTGGACAGGGTGTCTCTCTCTTCCATGACAGCTCAGTGCCACCCGCCGCTGGCAGGTGCGCGTCCCCGCCGCGCTCGCCGCCGGCCGCGCGCGCACGCCGCGTGCCGGCCTCCCGCTGCGCGTTACCGACGCGAGCCGCGGCCCTGCGAACCCTCGGCACGGAGACCTTAAGCGTATCTGTACCAAAGCGAAAGCACAACTGACCGCGATAAAGATCCAGACACAGTACTCACAAGGTACAGATTCTGCCACCGACCCTCCGAATCAATGTCCTCAAACTTCTGCTCCATGTTATACTGCTGGATACAGCGGCGTCCGAGAAATGCGGCTGTTATAGCGGCAATTAGCGGCGTCTCCTCTCACTGCTCATCATCCAGTCCAGCCATTTACCGGAACAGAAGGGAGCAAACTGCGTGCCAGCGACAACTGACATCGACATCGAAAGTGGCGCTGCTGCGCATGCGCGGCCGAGTGAGCTCGGGCGTCCCGCCGCGCGACAGAAACACGGGAGACTCTCGCGATGCGCGAGAACACGCGCCTGCGCTCTCGCTCGAAGCATTGCAATCTGGGGCAGAAAGTGCAATTGTGGCCGTATGCAAGTAGGAGGCAGTTAACAAAACACTGTAACTGCAAGATGCGAAACTGGGGCTGCAGGTTATTGGTTTGTAGTTATTAGTTATGAGTTGTCTGCGTTGTTTGTAAATTCCATGGCCCGCCTTCTTGATTACGGACCAATGAAATTTCCAAAACTGTCGACTCGGCGTAGTTTTTCCGGAAATGTTGGCCGTTGACAGTCTTTGACCTTAATGTACATAATCACGATTCTTTTTACGGCGAGGTTCCGTTAAGTATGTTATTTCTTATATTATATATCCGAAGGTGAATCTGATTCTGCATTTTCCACGCGACAACGGGACACAACTTTATCTCGCGGTCGCCATATCGTTGTAATTCCTTAGGAAGGCGCTATCGGCATCCTGGGGGAGTTTAGAGGACCTTTTTTATTTTACACGTGCTTTTTTCCGAGTAGAAGCTGCAGATCTCACGCCTGACCTGATAACTCCGGCACAGTAGGTGGCGCTGTCGAAGCCCAGCCGGAGGCGCCCGATCTCCACTAACCGCGCCGAAGAAGAAGTGGACGTGGCGGCGCTGAGCGGTTTCCACGCTCATCGCTGGATGATAAACCTCGTGTTTTCGAAATGTCAGCCGGTTTATAAATCACCCTGACCGACTGAGGATTTTTCAAGAGAGAGCGAAAAAATAATCAGTGCCTAAAAAATGTTCGTAGCTCGAAGTATTGCGGCCGATCATAAAGATCTCATCCACGATGTTTCCTACGACTTCCATGGCCGGAGAATGGCGACCTGCTCCAGTGATCAAAGTGTGAAGGTACAAATCGTGCATAAACTGTCTATGCACACCTAGGCGCTGAATCCCCCGTGACATATGAGCGAAGGACTACTTGCAATATACTTCGCTGCCGATAAGCATTGTAGGTAGCTGTGTGTAAAGTAAATAACAATAAATTATTTTATAAGTAGCATGCATTTAAGCGCCAGTACAGAAAATATCCCAGTAGTGTTGGTGGTACTGCATAGACACACGTGGAAGCCAATTGTATGCTTCCGTGGCTTTGTTTGTAAACCTGACGATTTCATTTTTGTATGTTTTAATTTAGGTGTGGGACAAAACAGAAAATGGGGAGTGGCATTGTACTGCCAGCTGGAAGGTAAGCCGGGGGTGTGTGCGGTTTGTCTTAGGCTGCACTTTGAAGGGTCTTTTTAGCAAGCAACCCGAGGGGAAAGCAGGCGGAGTTGTGGCACTTGAGCCCAGTCTGCGGCTGCCTGTCACCTGGCCTGACACTCGAATGCCTGTGCAGACTCACAGCGGCTCGGTGTGGAGGGTGACATGGGCCCACCCCGAATTTGGGCAGGTGTTGGCCTCCTGCTCCTTTGACCGGACTGCGGCCGTGTGGGAGGAGATTGTTGGGGAGTCCAATGATAAGCAGAGAGGACAGAGCCATTGGGTAAGACCAAGGGACCATGGGGTGGGCTGCTGGCTGGCGTTGACGGGTCTCAGGAATGGCACTTTGTGGCTCGTTTCTGGACAGATCAAACGCACCACGCTGGTGGACAGCCGCACTTCGGTGACGGACGTGAAGTTCGCCCCCAAGCACATGGGCCTGATGCTGACCACCTGCTCGGCTGACGGCGTGGTGCGCATTTATGAGGCGCCGGACGTCATGAACCTCAGCCAGTGGTCCCTGCAGCACGAGATCTCCTGCAAGCTCAGCTGCAGCTGCATCTCCTGGAACCCCTCCAGGTAAGCCTGTGGCCGTCTTTGGTTTGGGGTCAGGTTTTCATAGGCTCCCCTCCTGCTCAGGATGTACTCCTCTTGTAGTCAGGATGTGGTCTTGTTCTGATTGCTGATTCCATACAGCTTTTCCATACAGTTCTGATCCCTCCCCCCCCCCCTTGTGACCTTGTGACCTACATAGATCTATGTAGTCGCTATAGATAGATACACTTTACTGATCCCAAGCTAGAAATTTCAGGGAAGGTAGATGGCTGAAGAGGTGGGTGTCCCAGCAGTATTGGGGGGATAGGGCAGTCCTGCTTAGATCGTGTTTGCATCCCATACAGCTCCCGTGCCCACCCCCCCATGATCGCGGTGGGCAGTGACGACAGCAGCGTAACATACACCGGCAAGGTCCAGATCTACGAGTACAGCGAGAACACACGGTCAGTGCCTCTCTCTCTCGCTCTTCCGGCTTTTAATCGCCCCGGTCCAGTCCAGCTGACCACCCGCCCTTTTCGCCGGGACAGGAAGTACGCAAAGGCGGAGACGCTAATGACCGTGACGGACCCCGTGCACGACATCGCGTTCGCGCCCAACCTGGGCCGCTCCTTCCACGTGCTGGCCATAGCCACCAAGGACGTGCGCGTCTTCAAGCTGATCCCGCTGCGGTGAGGCGCCGTTTTCCTCTGCCTCACCTCATCGCGCCGGGTCTGTAAGTCTGGACAGGAGGGCTTAACCTGCGTCCTCTTCGGCCTGGGGCGGGCTGCGCTCTGCAGGAAGGAGATCGCCTCGTCCACCGGGCCCACGAAGTTCGAGGTGCAGATCGTGGCCCAGTTCGACAACCACAACTCGCAGGTGTGGAGGGTGAGCTGGAACATTACCAGCACCTTGCTGGCATCCTCCGGGGATGATGGCTGTGTGCGTCTCTGGAAAGGTGAGGCCCGTCTCTGTTTTTTGACGTGCGACAGGCTGGGCTCTCGGTTGCCATGGAGACATGAGGTGTGACACTTCCTCATTCCACCCTTTTTTTTTGTCCCTCCAGCAAACTACATGGACAACTGGAAGTGTACAGGGATCTTGAAGGGGGACGGCAGCCCCGGAAACGGCTCCTCTGGTCAGCCGGGGGCTTTTGGCACTGCGGGGGGCTCCTTGGCTGCGGCTTCTCAGAATTCCCTTAATGGGACCTCGGCGGGAAGGTATGTGTCCCACTGGGAATGTCGATCTCAACACCAGAACCCTCTTAAAATTGAACGTGCTACAGAGGGGTTGGGACATGGGAATCGGTAGTCCTGTCCTCTCACATGCAGTCTGCCCTGTAGAAAGCAGAGTCCATCAGGCAGAATGTTAGTATGTTACCAGGATACTACAACTAGCAATGTTAATGGGCCTGTTTGCAGGACCATTTTCGATGGGGTGTCAGTGTGAATTCGTTTGTGTTGTTTCTCTAGAGGTTCCAAAGTCACATGATACATGCTCTTCCAGAGGGGGAGGGGTCCTTGCTTCTTTAAGGATGATTAGTATTTCATTCTATAACTGTTTTTTTATGTATATACCGTTCTATCTGATATTAAGGTTTATGAATGCTAGCCAGTCAGAAGGAATTGGCTGTAGTTCCTAAGTCGATACAGTGCATTCTCCCTTGCTGGTATTAGACATTAACTAGTGGAATTGACTGGGTCAGCAGTGGGAAGCTGTTTCATTTCAGCTGGAATGCTCTCCGGTTTGGTGATGAAGATAAAATGACATTTGTGACCTGTGTATCAGCTGGGCCAGGTCAGATGACCACGCTCATGGCTCAAGCCCTGTGTCTTAAATACGAGGGATCCAAGACTGTTTACCCAGGTTGGAAATGAGCCAAAGCCATCAGGGGAAGAATCCCGTTGTAGTAAACAATTTGTTTACAGTCTACTTTCTGCTATGAAATGAAGTTTCAGAACTTTTGGCTGTGCATATGACCAGCTGTACGCAGCATGTTAATAAGACATTGAAAAGTGAATCATCATTATCCCTTTTGCCGGATGACTTGGTTTGCCTGGTCGGTACGGCCCAGCTGGTACCTGCAGTCGATGTCGCTGTGACCTGTGACCCTCTCTGCTGTGACCTCACTCCCTTGATACCGCCCAGTGACCCGCCTCCCTTCTCCTCCTGTCATGTCCCCTTTAACAGAAAGAAAGCTCAGCTGCTTCCAGGCTAAAGGGGTAATTTGCCGTTTTGCTGCTTGTTGTATGCACACACAGGAATGGGAAGAGGGCCCCGTTCTCCCCACCTCTGCGCAGACCAACCTCTCCAAAAGCTTTTCACCAGCCCACGTATTACTAACAAAGGGCAGGGTGCCTCTGTCCGCTCACACAATGCAGATCAAAGGTGTTTTTTTTTTCCAGTTCTGTTCAGACAAGGGACCATTTCAGATTTACAAAAAACGTTCCACCTTCTTCCGGTTTGTCTTCAGCACCGACGTTTTTATGGCTCAAATGACTTCAGAGCTGAATTGACAGTGTAACAGTTTAAATTCGGTACCAGACGATGGATGTTGAAACCTAGTGGGAATGAAGGCACCAGCCCTGTGCTGGCTAATTGAAGAGTGAGTCTTACTGGCGGTTTCTCCACATTTACCCGTGTTTGATGATCGTCTGTTCGGCATCTTGTACTTTGAGGAACAGTGTCGGGAAAGGGAGGTTGTTAGTAAGCTCCCCTGGGTTTGGAACCCTGTGAAAAAGTGTCTTCAGAGGACCTTTTCAATAAAGATGTGGGGGGAAAAAGGTTTAGTGTCCTAACAGATTCTTGGTGTCTTCTTTTTTGTAGTTTCTAAAATAAACACCAGAACTGAACAGATTTATGCAATAAAGACTTCTTCATGTTTTACGTGTACCCTGTTGTCTTTGTTACTGGCGTGTGTGTGTGTCTAAGATACTTTTGCAGGCTTCTTCACTAGTCCTTTTCTACACCAATGGAGTTGGGTTACTATCTCAACCATTGCTCAGAATTTTAGTGAAGTGTCTTAAGAGTCTCTGTTTCGAGGGCTCTGCATTGTCGTCCATTTAATAAAAAAAAAAAACATTTTTTTTGGATTGCGGAAGGATTGGGTTCTGAGAGAGGAACTAGCTCAGTAGGCGGGTATTCTGGGAAGCCATCTACCTCGGATTACCGCTTGGATCTACTCGGATAAAATGTGAACGAGTTCTTCAGAGCTGGTTAGAGATCATGTTAATGGTTTGAAATGAGAGTCGTACTTTTTTAGGAATACGTTTCAAGGTGCTTCACTATGATCCATCATGCATAGTGTGGTATCAGCAGGAGGAGTCCACAGGCATGACTCGCTCTTTTGGGATAAATGGCTGATCGGGTAGGATACGAGGGCGGGTGAAGATCTCATTGCTCACCTGCACTCCCCGCCCCCCCCCTTCCCCTCCCCCATGCATGCTGTTTGGTGTTTGACAGGTTGAGTAGCTCATAGTTACTCTCCATACCCCTGCTGGCTGGAGCTGGCAGAAGCCCTCATTCTTCACCTCCTCCTCAGTTTCCCTCTCCAGACGTTGTTTACTCAGTCTCCCTCATTTCTCCTTGTAATTTCAACCTCTCTCTTCCTTTTTTTGTCCTTTTGCTGTTCCTTTCATTTCCCTCGTCTCTGTTCTGTCCATCCGTGTCCTGTGTGTGTGTCCTCTGTGCTTTCAGGTTTTTCTTTCCTCCTCTGGAACCCCCCTGGGCTGGTTCCAGGTACACCCATCTCCTGCGTCCTCACTCCCCGATAGAGTACACATGCGATGCAGATGCCTCTGGGTGCCCGCAGCCGCAGCTGCGCAGACGGTTCTCCGGCCGCCCCCTTAACCCCCTGCCTGAACACGATGGCCTTTGATAGGGTTTGTTGTGGAAGAGAAGAGCCGTATTCTCCTGCCCTTATAAATTCCTCTGCTTTTATAAAGCTTTCTGAACAGCAGAATAAAATGATGCTCTGCAGAAACCACTGAAACGGCTGTAGTGCCTGTCTCTCTACTTATTTTCATCATCTAAATACTGGAATTTGTCTGTTAATATATTTATAATCTATAAAACACTATCAAGTTAAGGTTTGTTTGAGTGTTTTTTTTTATACAAAATCCCTCTAATCCATTTAGTCCCTACTGATGACTGTGAATGACTCACTTATAATTCATCAAGTCCTTACCAATAATGAATGACACATTCACTGTATGATCCATCGTAGCTGTGAATGACATGCCTGTGATCCATCAAGTTCTTAAGAGTAACGATAGTGTGCAGAGATACAATAGAAAAGAAATAGCGCTGAGGAGGGGGCATATTGTATAAATAACTGATCCCCCAGATATTCCCATATGTCCTGCTAATTCCTCATCCATCAAGTCATATTCCCGTTAGTGTCCATTAAAGCCAAATCGCATGACCTTCTGCCCACCCCCTGTCAAGGTTGGGCAGTAGGGATCAAACGTTCATCTCGCATCGATCTCCCGAAGATCCCTCGGCGACTGTAGGATGTATGTGTGAATGGAGCCTCCTCCCCGCGCCCTGCGTCATTCAGTACGGCTGGACTTAATCATCATGAAGACGAACATGCCGGAGGAAGGCTGGGGTTTCGGGGGGAGGGAGCAAAAACGTGGACTGTCTGGGACACGGGTCGGCAGTGGAAGAAACAAACATAGGGCTTAAAACGGGATCCTCCGAAGGACACTGCCACATCACTTACATCACGAGAACATGAGAACACGAGAACACACAAATCAGAGGGTGAGAATCATTGTCTGTCAGTACAATACTGTTTTACTTTGTTACAGATGAGGGCCCTGAGATATGGAGATGGGAGCAAATTTAGAGTAAATTCACTTTCAAGAATATGGTCTCATCACATGCAGCTAGGAGCCTGACACCTTATAGCTTCTGAAAAATCTACAGCTCACAAGCTGTAACAATAGATGCTATTGATTTCCATGGCTCCGACTGTGGACAGCGAAATTCGTATTAGAAAGCCCTAGTGCTGTTAATGTTTTTGTTTTTTAATGATAAATGACTATATTACTATAAAATCCACAAAGAGACCCAGTGTTCCCTCTTTTGGTAGAACATAACTTTAAGTAAATAGGTTTGATGACATCTTACTACGTAATCAGCTGGAGGTCCTTACTCTATATATGCCCTCATGTTGTGTTTGACAGAGTTTTTTTTGAGTCTTCCTCATATCAGGAATGGGGCCCGAGTGTCACGACGTGACGACTGTACAGAATCCTACTCTCCATTTTAACAGCTCTCTCAGCCATAGACATCCACCTTCTAGCTGCACAAGTAGAGACCGCACTCACAGATTTCCATTTCAATCCGAGTTCCTCGTACCTGGAGTTTGCTGCCTCGGCGGCGCTGAATCTGCCCCTGGTTACTACGCACGGACTCGACTGTTAGCGTGGCGACTGGCAAAGACAGACAGAACATCTCTGAGTAAAGGAAGGCTGCACACCAAAGAAGCCTTTGTTTTTATTAAAATTTGTTTTTCCTCTGCTTTCTAATTTGAGTCAGGATTCAGAAGTGCCTGGGACTATTTTTTTCCTAGAAAAAATGTTAATTAAAATATCTGCATTTCTTAGGATTGTAATGAAATGGCCTCTAGTACTGCCACTTAAGGCATTGGCTTACTCCTACTGCAGGGGGGGACCCAGCAAAGAGACATACTGATCTGTTAAGTGCAGTAACTAACGACAACCAGCAGGGATCACTGTTCTCTTGGTAAATGCTGACCTGTAATTGGACAGCAAGAGTGTCTCACATCAGATACCATCCAAACTGTCTGGCTCAGAGCATTAGCCTCTGTCCCCAGCACCTTCATTTCGCTCTTCAATGCTATGTGCTCATTTATATAAGCTGACCACATTCTGCCGTTCATTTCTATAAGCAGACAGCATTTAGCTGTTCATTTCTATAATCAGACATGTTACTGTTCATTTCTATAAGAAGACAGCATTTTGCTGTTCATTTCTATAAGCTGCCAGCATCTCCCTCGGGTTATTCAAGTTGATTCATCCTGAAGTTTCACCCGAGCCTCGGCGGCCCCTTTTCCCTAATCCGACCTGCGCTTCCTAAACTGGGACAAACCGCAGCCGTCAAAACTATCGAATATCGATTTTGCTCATATTAGGAAAATGAAAAATGAAACCACGAAATGAAAGTTGAGCATTTCACTTATTAAAAGGGAAAACTCGGCCAGCATATAGGCTAGAGCAGGCACAGGAGCACGTCCGCTCCCCAAGTCCGCTTTCCGTCGCCCAGTAATACAATAAAGCCGCTTTTCGCTCTCCATTTCCTTAGTACTCCTACTCTGCAGATGTCGCTACAGCTTTTCCCAAATTATTCGGATGGACCGCGGAGGGAAGCTGGACCCAAGCCCTACTGAGCAGGAGCCCGGTGTCCGCGTCTGGGCCGGGGAGGGGAGGGTGCCTGGGGCCGGGCGCCTGACAGCCGCATCGGAGCGAAGCGGGCAGGCTGCACGGCTGCTGAGCGCCGGGGGAGCCGATCCGTCCGGAGGTAAAGCACCGCAGCGCGGCGCAGAAAGGGCAGGGAAGCGCCGGGATCCTCCCGGGCAGCGGACCGGACCGCCTCGGTTCGGTTCGGTTCGGTACCTAGGCGGAGGGCATCTGCTGAACTGGGATCAGTGATGAGCAGCAGCGCAAGTTTGTGCTCCGCACCCCGGGAAGGGCTCGTTTGTACCGGCAGGTGACATTTCTGCACATTCAGTCATGTAACTATCGCTTATGTTAAAATCCGTTATTATTATTATCATCATTGTTATTATTATTATGTGCTGCCGGGCGGAATTCGTGTCTCTCTGATATACGTATGATTTCATGCGCAAGCAGTTTGGTTCCTGTGTGACACAGAAGTCGTGCTTTTCGCATTTTGAGATGTTTTTGCGATTAGGGATGGCGATGGCTGTTTTGAGCCGGGCTGCCTTGGACATTCGCCGACTTTTTAGGCTCGATCTCGTCGCCCCTCCTGCGATTTCACGGGGCGCTGCTCATGGGAGCGTTTTGCGTGCTGAAATGAAATTTAAAGGCGAGGTCATATTTGGATTGTCATTCATGGCTGTGTTCACCAGAACCCTGCAGATACGTGTACTGAGTTAATCTTTCACGTCCAGCTTCCCCAGCGCTCATCTCCATTATACTCAGGAATCCAAGGATTTTACTCAACATTTTCTGTGTCGAAACACCACGTTTCGGCAAGAAAAACCTCAATTACGATTACAAGCAAAATATGGGGAGTTTGGATGTTCTGCTTGCATTTGTGTGGGCTTGAGTCCTGCCCCTGCTGTGTGCGCGTGGAGTTGGCATGGTCTCCCCTGTTTGTGTGGGCATCTTCTGGGTACTCATGTTTCCTGCAGGTGACTTTAAATTGTCTATAGCGTGTGTGTGTATGTGTGTGTGACTATGTGTTCTGTTTTGGACTGGCACTCCATCCAGGGTGCCCCCTGCCTAATACACTGTACCTGCTGGATTAGCGTCATTGTGATACCTGGGTACTCTCTATTTGCCTGTTCGGGATTGTTTCAATGCAGAACTGGCCAGACAGACTGGTGTTTTCTGTGGTATTTATAGAGTGGTTGTTTAGCACAGTTTCACACATGCTTATGATTTGGGGGTGGTGGAGTTTCTGGATCGAATGCCGAAGAATATGAGGTCCAGTAAAAAGCATTTATCACCGTGGCAATGAGCGGCCAATCAGAAACCTGGTCTGAGAGGTGCTTCTGTTGAGGGATTATAGTTAATTGTGGTATTATAGACTGCAAATGGTGATTGTGCTTGCCAGGATTCCCACGTCAGCCAGTGTCCCGTCCTCTGAAATGACTCTGTTGTGCTGAGGTAGGAACAGTGTTGGGGGAACTTATTCTCATAAGTAATCCATTTCAGACAGAGGTGGAAAGTTCAGGTCCAGAGAGTATCCAGACCAAGGTTTTGTTTCAACCAACCAGTTGAGTACTCTGTGATTGTGACTCTTTATGCGTGTCTGGAAATGAAATGGGATTTATTATTATGTGTTGTTTAATCAGTGAGAATATTCCTCAGCTCTGAGGTGTATCTCTGTCCTTTCTGTACAAGGCAGTGTGTGGTTCGGTGGCATAAGATGCTGTGCCTGTTACCGGAAGGTCGCTGGTTCGAGTCCCAGGACCGCCAGAATGATGTCACTGTTGGACCCTTCGGCATGAGCCTTAACCCCCAGTTACGTGTGGGACTGGCTGACAGTGCTTTATCAAAATGTATGTTGCTTTGGATAAAAACGTCTGCTAAATAAATAAAATGCGATATAGTCAATTTTTGCGAGTGGCCAGGTTTTTTGGGATGTGGGTGTGGCTTGTAGGCCTGTCAGGCAGCATTTCCCATCCGGGCGGAGGCTGATATAATTTTATACCAAAAGTTTCTAACTTGGTTGGACTCGGAACTTCAGATTGCACTTCCCTCCATAAGTAAGGCAGGGCCTGTAGGTACTGTAGGTTCTCAGCCCCACAGGGTCTCTGTGCTCCCCAGCTCTCCTCGTACTTCCACGTCCTTCATCTGTCCAACTCAGATGTGGATGGATGTCTAACGGAGCTCGTAGGTCTCCCCTCGGGCATAAACTCAAACATGGTGTATGTGTGTGTGTGTGGTGTGGGGGTGTTAGATCGCAAGTTTGCCTGCTTCCTAGAGCCGACTCGTCTTTACTGAGTGTGTAAATCATTAGTATGTGTCGCTTGTTAGCCTAGCATAGCCCGTGGGGCAGCAGAAGGCCTGCAGCTTAGCACAGGCCGGGGGGGGGCGGGGGGGGGGGGGGGGGGGGGGGGGGGGGGGGGGGGGGGGGGGGGGGGGGGGGGGGGGGGGGG
>JAODKN010000046.1:4772371-4798414 GCA_026774425.1 Petrocephalus zakoni
GTTATTTGGTAGCAGGGAGTCCCTACCTCAGAAATTACCTTGGCTGAGACAAAGTGATCCTGGAGCCCAGCTTCATCGCAATTACAGATGTGTGATGGCACATCCTGAATCTCCAGTTCATACAACAGCTCCTCATAGTTTGCAAACCGCCGCTGAACAACGGTGGGATGGAAACACACAGCTCTAGCCGCAGAGGGAGCCCCAGGCTTCCTCATTCTGAGGCTGGGATTTGCCAGCCTTTCCTTTCCCCTTTGAGAAGCCCTGGATGCCATTTGCTGTTTGCATACTGAGATGCCAGCCTCTGTATATCTGGCTTTCTCACTGGAAACCCCCTTTTTGATAAGGTTTTGATTAGGTTTGTTAACGTCTCCCTCCTTTGTAGATACCAGGTTTATCCCTACTGAATGCTCCCGGCCCTGAACCTTGGCCCTCAATCTGCGCTGAAGTGTAGATCCCTTCTCCTTTATAACTTCCTCTCCTGCCTCCCTCTGCCTTGGTGCCATTGTACACTAAAATAATTTAACAAATTCAAGTTTCATAAATAAATATTATTATTTATATATTATGTATACTTATTGAATATATTTAGGAAAACATCTGAAACATCCCATCCCACCATCCCTAACTAGTTTGGTAAAGTGGGACAGAAGAAAAACAACTCTGTTTTAAAAATTAAATATATCTTTGTCCATTTAAAGCATTTCTTTTACTGCAGTAGTATATCAGAGATTAAATTACATAAAAAAATATGGGCAATTAATTTTTTTATAACAGATTTACAACCTTAATATCACTACCTTCAAAAGCACATGCCATTCTCCTTATGCCGGATTTCTGAGGGATGTTCCCCTAAAATGCTTGCCATATCCCCAACTGTGATCGCAGACTAACAAAATCGTGTTTTTTATTTGATCATGTGCATGCGCATGTCCCACATTACCCGAATTAACCCTATTTTAATTAACATAGATATTAATTAATATCTGATACATACAGATATAAACAGCTACAGGAAACAATTTAACATAGGCACCGACTAAATAAAATATAGATTTTAAGATATGCTATATGTAACCATGAATGTATTACTAATCAACTAAAGGTTGATTAATAATAAACGTATCACTTATTATTATTATTATTATTAACTGTCTTTTGAGTGAAAATTAGTTTTTTTTTCCCAGCTTCGTAGGCATTTGGTTATTTAAAAAGTTATCAGCTAATTAATTTGGCACATTAAGAGATATTTTGCAAACGAAAGAATACTTTGAGGTACAGCCCTGATGCCTTAAAAAGGATCACGGTAAAATCCCAGGGAAGTTGTTACAATGTGTTAACAGCCCGCAACGAAAATGCGGGAAGCGCATTGGAAGCTGGAAATGAGCTTAATGGTTAATTAGTGTGAGCACAATGTTCCGCTTTGCCTCCGTGGTGTTTCAACGCCAACTGCAAAACTCTCATAGAACGACGCTGCCTTGTCATTAGATCAGCAATGAAAGTATTTTTGTGCCTCCGACCTGTGTGTATGGAGTTCACATGTATTCCCCAAACACACGGGGATATGTGAACTGGCGAAATACCTGCTTGGAAGATCGATGGATAAAAGTCGTTTCCATATAAAACACAGAATCGCCTTTGTAAATGATAAGCTCTAAAAGAGACACCTTCCTTCTGAAGCCAGGCGCATTCACAGTGAAAAGTAATAAAAAAAAACCACAGTCATTGTTGACATTGTTAAAACTGGGATGCTGTGACCATCTCTGAGAGTAACTTTTTTTAACGAGTGCAAATTTTCTTTTTGTCAAGGGAAGCAGTCTGCATCAACAGGATCAGCAACTATCTGCTTTTTCTTAAGCAAATTAAATTTAAAAATCATTGCTTTTAATTATAGTAAAAGCCCTGTGAGGGTTCTCGGACAGGCTCTTAAATCGTGCCCGGTTCCAGAATCGTTATTTGAATCATTGTGAAATTACTGTACCCACCGTCGCTCGATCTCTGAATTCCCATAACCAGACCTGGCTTGTGCATTTCAAAGAGGGCGAGCCGTATGAATAGCGCTTTGTACATGGGACATTGAAATACTATGCGCGCACTCACAGGGGTCATGCTCCATGTGTGTATGCTAATTCTACTGAATTGCTGCATACTGCTGGGCCAGAGTGTGAGGCTGCCAGATGTATATATTTCTATCAATACCTTGTATTTTTTATCATTTTAATAATAGCATATTACTGAAGGCAATAACCAGCTTCAGAATATCCGCTTCTCAACCATTTACTGGCTCCTTTACAACCAGTCGAACGAAGTCAAGCAACGTTACGCTGAACTAGGTGAGAAATGTCCCTCTGCCATTCAGCCGAGCTATTAGATAGTGTGGCTACATTTCAACACGAAATTATTACCATCATGGGCTGGATGATTGGGTCCCACTAAGGAAGACAATCTGCCCATTTTAGTGCCGGATGTCGTTTCCAGTGGTGCTTGGATTTAGGCTTCATATACAGCTCAGATGAATAACGTTTCCGAAACCTGCACGAAATGGCAGTGACGCAAATGAGCAAAATCTGCTTCTCCCAGTTACGGCTAGACTGGCTTCTGCTGGGAATTGGAATAAAAACATATGGGGTTATAGAACAGCGAGCGAGGAAAGTATGCAGAGGCTGGATTGATTAGTCGCGTCATGAAGATGACTCGGCCCATTAAGTGGCCGCATCTCCCCGAGCAGGCGGCGCGTCTTTCCGGTCACACCGGGACAATGTGTCGGCTATTCGCGTCCCGATGAGTATTTATATACGTATGGGGCTTCGACAGAGCGGCAGCGGCCGCGTTAACCCGCCGGTGTCTCACCGGCTCTCCGAACCCCTCCGCCCGCCTCCAGTCCGCGTTTTCCCTGCGATCGCCGCGGCTCCGCTCTTCCTCTCGCCTCCCCGGGAGCCGCTCGGCCCTCCTCCGGCGTCGCTCCATCGCTCCGCCTACCTGCCTTGTCGCGATTTTTTTTTTGCATCCATTTTTTGTGCGTTTAAGAAGTATCCAAGAATTAACGAGCGGGTGGGGGGGGCTGTATGTGTGTGTGTGTGGGATAAGAGACGGGCAGGAGGAAATCGGCGAGGAGGCGATGAAAAGGGACCGAGAGGCGACCGCCGCAGAGAGCAGATAGGGAGGGCGGCGATGGGCTAGACTTTAGATTTAAGCATGAGCGGCGAATAGAAGGTAAGGGCTGCTTTTAAATGCCTGCATATGCAGCAGCGAGCGCTTCGCCGGGGCGCACAGCTGCTGGCGACGGGGGGCAGCCGCGCTCCCCCGTGCCGATCGCCTGTAACCGGGACCGTGTTTTGCCTTTAATGCCATGTGGATGTGAATGAAATCCTGATTTTCTGCCATCATTTCGCTGGCATCCAGTTACCTGGAAAGACACAGATTTGGTGTAAGGGGGGGCGGCGTTAAGTGAGAGGTGCTTACCCCAGCCGTGCGTATCCGTGCTCCAGCTGATGTTACATTTTGCGTGCATTAATCACGCGTGTGATGCGCACACATATGTCCGACTCAGTACGGGGGGGGGGGGGATCAATATTTGATAAACAAATGATAAACACGCCGATTGTTTCTTACAATCAGAGCTGTTTGGGAATTGTTGTTTGACAGCGGAACGCCGTGGCAATATGTTATATTTAATTTTTAATAATTTTTTAAATGTTTTTTTTTCTTGAATTCCACGTTTTAAATGGCTGATCCTTTCGCAGTCCGACCTAAAGATGTCTGCTCCGCCCGGGACCCGGGGCGGCCACGCCGCTCCCGCTGCGGCTGCCGTCCTGCCCGAGATGCCGGACCTCAGCCACCTAACCGAGGAGGAGAGGAAGATCATTCTGGCCGTCATGGACCGGCAGAAGAAGGAGGAGGAGAAGGAGCAGTCCATGCTGAAGTAAGCCGAGTGCTGCTCGCACGGGAGCCCGGCCGCGCCGCTGCAGTGATTGTCGGGGACGGTCGCCGCAGCTCCTCTGCCCGGGTCTCAGGGTCCGAGGAGCGCGTTAAATCCGGCATGGAAACGGCTCTGCGGTGCCAGATGCCCCAGCTTGGCAGTGATGCCCGGCCACACAGCCGGGGACAGGCGCGGGGGCGCCGCACGGTGCCTAATTGGCGCTGATGGCGCAGCCCGGCTGCGTTTCGGTGTGCAGACGCGATGCGCTGCGCCCTTCCCAGCGCACACACACGGGCTTCTCCGATACCTTTGTAGCGGCAGTGGCCGCCATCTTCGCTTAGAAATCCTACCAAGTGCCGCTTTTATTGCGGATTATAGCACGTTGGTGTGCTCTCGAAGGAGCTGCCCTGGGGTTTGATCGCTCATGAACGCCGTGTATTATTATTATCATTATTGTTATGGTGATGAGGGTGATGATGATGGTGATGATGATGATGATGATGATGGCTGTGTGCGGCTCTCCTGCGCGTTTCCCGGTGCGCTTTCAGCACCACGGCGCTGTCCGCTCCGCTTTAAGGTGGAGCCGCTAGTCATCTTAGCGGCGCTTTCGGGATAAATCGCACCGGCTTTAACACCCTGACCTCGGATGCCTTACTCCTCATTTTGACCTGAACCGTACAATATGCTTTATTAGAACTTGTAATTTCTGTTAAATTATGTCTGAGTAGACGAAAAATAATCCGATTTTCAAATGGATTCTGATCACAGTTATACTTTTGGTTGCAATTGAAAGACGTTAACACCAACGTATGTCGTTATTAAACATCAAATTATTAAAATTAACGGCGACGAATGCTCCGTAGATGGTGTTTTTCTTACTGTACTTGATCTGCGTTACACCTTAACGTTGCCCGAGAGGCGCGTATCCCGCTGTATTGGGATATTCATTCATTCGGTTTTTCCGTTTTGTTGCGAGTCATTCATTGCGCCTGAGCGTGCTGGTCATGAGGAAATGAGTAGATGGGTCTTGTGCACGGTGGACACCCAATAGCCAAACCCTGTCACTTCGGCGGGTTTGTGTCTCTCGAAGTTCCACGGTTAGGATCTTTAGCTGAGAGGTGAGGACGTATTTCCAGCCTGTACGGTTGAGAATTTGCGCTGTGCTCATGATGTGTACCTAGTGGGTCAGGCTTGGTATCATAGGTCCTGGTATGTTTCTTAAGTAAACCTGGTCTGAACCTGCATGGTCACTGGTAAACAGCAGTTTCAAGTCCTTATAAAAATACCTAGCAGGCGTTCATGACACGTTTGCGCCAGAGATTCTTGGATGTCTAAGCATTTAGACACTAAAGACTCCACAGTCATCATATCAAATCCCAGGAGAAACACCACTGCTGTGCCTTTGAGTGAATACTTGATCTGATTTATTTCAGTCAACAATATCCATTTGAACAAAGTCATAACATGACTGTCACTGACACTTTGCTTGATGTCTAAGGGACAAATAACATTAATTTTAAAACTGACAACATACTTAGATAAGCATCCTTTGACAGATGCCATCCGATTAATGTGAGTTTATGAAGGTTTGGGGTCTCAGGCTCTTGTTTTGCAACAAAAAATGTACTGTAACTGCCAGTATTACTGTAAGCGCTACATATATTTATGTATTTATTTACAACAAAGATCCTGATTGATTAGATTAATTTTGATAGGACAGGATTTTAGAGGTTTGATGGGATTGGGATTGATGTGTTAGATGGGACTTGGTTTGATGAGTTAGATGGGACATGGTTTGATGAGTTAGACGGGACAGAGTTTGATGGGTTAGATGGGACAGAGTTTGATGGGTTAGATGGGTTAGAGTTGATGGGTTAGATGGGTTAGAGTTGATGGCATTCTTTCATTTTGTGACAGTAGCAGCTTCCTGAAGTATCACGTAACACCCGGAGTCTGGAGCATGCAGTTGACTGGGGCTCTCTGGGCAATTTAATGCTGCCCCTCTTAGTTGAAATGTGCAGCATATCTTTGGTGTGTTTAAGGTGCTGTTTCAGTTACCCATGACAGCAGGCAGCCATCTCCCTTACCATCCTATGACCTTACACTGCTCAGAGAAGATGAGCTTCCCGTCAGCACCCAAGCCCAGCTACGACGTGTAGACCAGCCTTGTTTGCCTCCGGGGCCTGGCTCTTCCAGGCCGTGTCAGAGATAACAAAGTGATGCCATGATGGTGGACTCTCATTACGAGAGAATCTCTGCAAAAAGACGACAGCCAACCAGCCGATTCTCCCTCTTCATCTTGCACAATGACACACTTGCCATTAATTGTTGGGTTTTTGTTATTCTGTTGCTCATTTTTAAAGGCCGGTCCACTCAGCACGGTCAGAAACCACAAATGGACAGTTGGAATTGAATGAAAGGCACGAGAAGGAGTGAGAGGCAGGCTGACACAGAACGGAGCTTCTTCCAGAGAGCCTGCTCCCACCTAAGGCTGAGGAGAAGATGCTGAGTGCATATTTGCCCAGGCTTTTCTCAGTGTGGGCCCCAGTGGATGCTGAATGCTGCTAGATCTTGCCGGCTTTGTGAGCATCACCACGGTGCTTTTCGCTGAGAAGGATGTGAGACGATAGCTGGGTCCATGTGACTCATGGGTGTGTTGACGTGATCACCTCAGCCAAACCACTGTGCATCATCATGGGCGAAATGACTGACTGGATCCTTCAACTCTTCTGGTGACCTTCTTTGATAGCGTTAGAGCTAATGCTAGCCCCTAACCCTAACCTTTAACCCCTGACCTTAACCCTTCTTTGATAGGACATAGTAAGCCCAGGTCTCACCCTAGCAGGCACAGAAGAAACTGCTTCCCTATTGTCCCATTCAGCTTTCTCTGTAATGAAGGAATTCAAAAATAATTTTTGATAGAACTCTTTGGAAAGGTGATAATTTCTAGTTTCTATAAAAAACAGCACAATGTGCTGAAATGGTTATTGTACAACCTCACAGAAACATGCAGAGTAAATGTAACTGGACAGTTGGAGACAACGGGCTCTCCATCACTCACGGCTGGCTGATCCAGAAGGTTCTGAGCCCAACCTGGGGCTCTAGAGCCACCAAACATTCCCTGGCACTCTTCTTCCGGCACTTGCCGCATGACGCTCTTCTACTGATTATTTCTTTCTTTGCCCAGGTATGTGTAAGCAGGTACATTTGCATACATACATGGAGAATTATAAACCTGAAGGCTCTTCTGCGATTGCATACTGATGCAAATTATCATGAATGCACCATTATTTTTAGTGCAGCCATCAGACTGTTGTTTTCACTCTCTGGTCATCGTACTTGTCGTTGTGCCGTTGTGGTGAAGACCGTGGCTAGCGAGCTGGTTAGCGGAACATGCTCCTTCATCATCTCCTAAATAAAGAATGTGCTTATTTAGTTTTTAGTGTAGTGACTGCTTATGGCCAACAGGGGGCCACCCTGGAAATGTGTGGCTTGAGTGGTGCCAAATACTGATGTTGCCTGTTGAGCTGTACTTGATGGAGATAGCCATTGTCTCGTCACTTTCCTTCACCGACCGTCATGTGAAGCTGAGGTCCACTTCTTCTCCCAGTGACATCCTGGTATATGGCTATGAGGCTTCGAGGGTGTCTCGAAGGGCATCATTGAACCACTGGGCGGTGGTTGGGTGAAAGGGTGGAGGTGTTTTTAGTACTTGTTTGATCAACATTCCTGTGGGAAACCTGCCCTTGACATGGCATGTATTAATCTAAGGGTTAATTTTATGCCAGTCTGTTGTTAACGGGCAGAATCAGAAGCATTGGGTGCTGTATTGTGTGTATGATAGGGTGGCCTTAGCTGGGTTCCTGATGTCTGGTTTAAGAAGCACAAAATGGCATCACCTTAGGTCTGCAAATGCATTTTTAGAACCAAGGTCTGAGATCCATTTGAGACTCAGAGCTATGGCCTTCGGCCCTGTTGAGTCACACTCTCATGATCCATCCTGACCCGGAAGTAGATATGGATTCAGCTGGATTCTGTCTGCTGGGTCCAGACCACAGTGCACAGTACAGTCCAGTTCGCTGCACAGACCGCAGTTCCTCTGCTGACCAGTAGCTCTGCCTGTGGTCAGCTGCATCCACGGCATGATGTCCATCTGGTGCACAGGGCGACTGGCCATGCGGAAGGAGGATTGACGCAGAGGGTGTCTGTGGACGTTGGTATGTTGCCAGCGTGAGCAGCGGCGTGTGCGGCTGGACCAGCAGCTCCAGTGATGGTGGGCCAGTCTCCAGTCTGTGCTTACATGCCGAGCCTGAGATTTCTGTCTGAGCAGCTTGTGTAGGTGTGAATATCACCACTACATGTCAGCTCCATCAAAATAGAGAGGAATAGCATATGATCATTTTGGGCACATTCTGAATGTTGAGTAGATGAAGCTGGAGGAGGTGTGAAAATATTATATCTGCTTATAAAGTAATTAAGTGACACATCTCTCTTTTTCTTGTAATTAGTGTTGGTCATCTGAATACCAGTGTTCAGCCAAGATGGACCTGCTAATGGCAGTATGGCTCCATATAACTCCCCCAAACGCACGTGGCTCCCCTAACCCTCCCAGCCCCCCAGCTCCCCCCGGTCTTCTCCCCGACCTCCCCAATTACCACGGGCTCCCCCTAGCTTCCTCCCTAATTTCCCTGATTCCACCCACCTCCTCCTGGCCTCCTCCCCAATCTTCTCGGCTCCCCCCAGCTCCCCTTGACCTCTTCCCTGGCTCCCCTTGACCTCCTCCCTGGCTTCCCCTGACCTCCTCCCTGGCTCCCCTTGACCTCCTCCCTGGCTTCCCCTGACCTCCTCCCTGGCTCCCCTTGGCCTACTCTTGTCCCCCTGTCTCCAGTCCGCTCCCTCATGGCCCGGTAGGATCGCTGTAAGTGTTAAACGGTGTCCGGGCGGTGCCGCTGTGACAGTTGGCCGGCTCTCTGCTCTGCCTGCCCTCTCCCTTCTGCCCGCCCTCCCCACACTGCCTGCTCGCACTGCCCGCTTGCACTGCCCACCCGCACTGCACACTCGCCCTGCCCGCCCTCCCTGAACTGCCTGCTCACACTATCCGCCTGCCTGCACTGCCCGCTTGCCTACACAGCCCGCCTGGACTGCCCGCTCCGCCTGCCCTCTCCCTTCTGCTGGCCCTCCCCGCGCTGCCCACTCAAACTGCCCACTCGCACTGCCTGCCCGCACTGCCCACTTGCACTGCCCGCCCGCACTGCCTGCTCTGCCTGCCCTTTCCCTTTAGCCTGCCCTCCCCGCACTGCCCGCTCACACTGCCTGCCCGCACTGCCCACCTGCACTGTCTGCTCACACTGCCCACCCGCACTGCCCGCTCACACTGCCTGCCTGCCCACACTGCCCGCCCACCTACATACCCAGACTGCCTGGCCCGCACTGCCCGGCCCGCACTGCCCGCTCGCACTGCTCGCCCGCACTGCCCGCTCGCACTGCCCACCCACACTGCCTGCCCCTCCTCGCACTGCTCGCCCACACTGCCCGCACTGCCCGCCCTTCTCGCACTGACCACCCGCACTGCCCACTCGCACTGCCCTCCCCGTATTGCCTGCCCTTCTCGCTCTGCCCGCCCGCACTGCCCACTCGCACTGCCTGCCCTTCCCGCACTTCCCGCCCGCACTCTCCACTCTGCCCGCACTGCCCGCACAGCCCGCACTGCCCGCTCGCACTGCCCTCTCCACACTGCCTGCCCTTCCTGCACTGCGCTCCCGTACTGCCCACTCGCACTGTCCACCCGCACTGCCCACTCGCATTGCCCGCCTGCACTGCCTGCACTGCCTGCTCGCACTGCCCTCCCCACACTGCCTGCCCTTCCCGCACTGCCCGCCCGCACTGCCCGCACTGCTTGCTCGCACTGCCCTCCCCACACTGCCCTCCCGCACTGCCCTCCCGTACTGCCCGCACTGCTTGCTCGCACTGCCCTCCCCACACTGCCTGCCCTCCTCGCACTGCCCGCCCGCACTGCCCACTCGCACTGCTCGCCCGCATTGCCCACTCGCACTGCTCGCCCGCATTGCCCACTCGCACTGCCCTCCTCGCACTGCCCGCTCGCATGCCTGCTCACGCCAGGTGTGGCTCGGGGTGGCCTCACTGCCGGTCACCGGGAGCCGCTGCTAAATTAAAAGAGCATTTGTGTCTTTCTGTGGGAGCAAACGGCAGCTGGCTAATGGCCGCTCCTTCGGCTCTTAGTGCCTCCTCTGACAGGTCAGGTGATCATGCCGGGTGCGGGAGGTTCTCCTCCCGCCCTGTGACGGCACTTTCCCATAAGCACTCACTCACTCTCTCTACTCCCTGCCCTTGAAAAAGACCCAGAAATGACACTTTTTGGGAGATGACTGTAATTTGCCTAATATTGGTATTTACAGATTTCTTATGAACGACGATGCTACGTGCATTTTAATATGCAGAGATACAAACATGTTATCAGTCATTAGGAAAGCTAAGCACTGGTATTTCCCATCACAGCGAGGTCACATGACCGGCTGTCCCCCACCGGGTCACACATGCCCTCAGCTTCAAAGCAGCGCTTTATGGGCTGAGATCACTGCTTCTTGTCTGTGGTCAGTGCTATAGACCATCTGGGCCACTGCAGGTCCCCTCTGAGTGTGGATGGATTCCTCCTTGTTTGGATTGGATATCTTTTAAGTATTAGAGGTATGGATACCTCACAGTTTGGACTGGATATCTCTGAGATTACGAGTATAAGGGTGGATACCTTGCAGTTTGGATGGGCTATTTCTGATCAAAACCTGTAGTAAGTGAGAGGTGGTTTGGCTCATTGATGTGACAATTGCCTCAGCTTCCACCGGCCAGCTTCGTGATGCCCCATGGGACACCTGCGCGTGCCTTTCCCTGCACGATGTGCCTACGCACACCCCTCCCCCCATGTGGTGCCAGTGCGTACACTCCCCCTGGGCAGGTTAAGGAGCTGCTGATCACTTTCAGCAGCAAGCAGCTGTCAGCCTGTGCGATCTGGACATACTTCCAGGTATTATAACCCTGACTGTGAGCCAGAGGGGACACAAAGAGCGATGCATCCTGAAAAAGGCAAATGAAACTGTGCGTCAGGCTGTATGGTAGGAACAGAGCATGGCACACATTATGTTATAAATGTAATGTATAAGGTTATATCCTCTACATGCATTTTAAACAGTATCAATTATGACTAGTGCTTAATAAATGCACATTTGGTTAGAGTCTGAGTGTGAATCTGCTACCACAAACCCTGAAAACCAAACACTGCTCAGTGCTTTGAGGCCCAATGTGCCCACTTCCTGTAATAACAGGAAGTTGCAGCTCCTGGAGTGGAAGCTGACGGACCTCAGGTCCCCTGGCTTTGTTCTGACCTTGACCTGGGGGGTGGGACTCCTTGTCACGGCAGCAAGGGAACCGGCGGACAGGACACTCTAAGCTGGGCGATTAGGCTAATCTTACGATCAGATCAAATCATACCTCTGATGTACTGAAGCAGGTCTGTGTTATGGTAGTACAGCGCTGTTTGGGAACACAGTTCTTGGCTTTGGGGGTATGCAGTGCTTGGTGTTTGGGGAGCACAAACCCCCGCGTTTGGGCATTGCAATGCCCAGCATTTGAGGGACAAGATTCCCAGTGTTTGGGGAATGCAATTCTAGGTATTTGGGGAACGTGATTCCCAGTGTTTGGGGAATGCAATTCTAGGTGTTTGGGGAACGTGATTCCCAGTGTTTGGGGAATGCAATTCTAGGTGTTTGGGGAACGTGATTCCCAGTGTTTGGGGAATGCAATTCTAGGTGTTTGGGGAACGTGTTACCTGATGTTTGAGAAAAATGATGCCTGGCGTTTGATGGAACACGATTCTCGGTGTTTGGAGAAGGCAATTCCCTGTGTTTGGGGAATGTGATGCTCATTATGACCACACCAGTAATATCTGAGCCTTTTAAGGGCCTTCTAATCAGAGGCCCGCATCTCAGTGTCCTGCAGAGAGACACAGCTCCATGGACTTCACATCCAGAGTGATGTTCCTGCCTGAAGATGGGCTGGTTCAGGGGTTCTTTTTCTCTGACCACTGTCACTTTCCAGCAGTGTTGATTGGATGCTGTGACAGGTTTGTGCTCAATTGGCCAATGACATACTGGAACACCAGAATGAGGTGTGTACGGCTTGATCCTCCAAATGACCAGTAACTAAAGCAAACTGGCTTGTTTGAAGTGAAGGAGTAGATGACTTTAAGCACCTATGGCTGCCATTAAGCCAAAGAGGGTACACTGTGTTGATGTAAAGAGAGAATTTTGGTTTATTGCCACCTAGTGGATATAACCTGTCGGTCCAATATCCATGTGTACCCTTAGATCTTGGATCTAGATTCATAAAACTGGTTTATTCTTCCCGTATCCTTCTGAAAGACAGAGGCTTTTTATATCATGTATGGGAATGTTGTGGGGGGGATCAGGGCCACTATAAACCCTCTAAATCCACACTACAGTTTGAGATATTCTGTGTTTTGCAGAGATGTTCTTCGTTCTTCAGAAAGAAGTTCTGTGGCTTAAAAAAAAAAAAAAAACAGTGGTTGTCATTTACTAATGCCCCCTGTTCCTTGTGTGGATGTATGCACCCAGCTGACACCTTGATCTTTGCCCCTAGAGATAAATTAAGAATTAGGATCATAGATTTAAGTCGAGGAGGCCAGTGGGCTAGAAGCAGCCCGTTATCTCATTAGAACTTCCACTAGGTGAGAGAAGCTCGCCCTGGTGGAACACCGTGAGGTCAAAGCGGTGGGGGAGGGGCGTGGGGGAGCTCCTCAAGAAGAAAACCCACGCATGGTCACCAGGGGGAAGGAGCGCCAAGTGGTGGCGGTGTGTCCTCATGTACATCAACCCCGAAACACAGTAGTCGCAATGGTTTGACGTGATGCTGTCACCTCCGCGGACAGTTAGGGGATGTTTCCATCAGTCCTGCTCCAGCGACTGTAGCTTCAGGCTGCTCCTGCATCGTGTGTATGTGACTAAAGCCTGGTTGCTAAGGCTTCCCCTCAGTGGTAACTGGCGGCATCCGTTGCCATGGTGATCATTTTTTTTTTTTCAATATTATTTCTTTTTGTGAATGAAAAGCCTGCAGATTTCCATTTAAGGGTGTCGGTGTCCCGCCGCAGCACCATCACGGTGACCCCGCTGTGATGGTATTCCTAGTTATCTCTTGTTATTCCTGGTTTTTCCCTCGTCTCGTGTGATTATTGTGCTCTTCAACCTTTCGCCCTATGTGTGTGTGTGTGTGTGTGTGCACTGAACTGCGCAAACTTCCCTTTCTAGGGACAAAGAAGAATCAAAGCCACAGTCAGCGCAGTAAGTAACAGATTACCCAGAATGCTCTAGGCTCAGACACGCCTGTCTGCCGCTTTGTGCCCTGTCATCCCCGTGGCCTCCTCTGGTATGGGGGGTGGTCTCTCTTACCCTGATATCGCTGTGCTTCATCTGCTGCCTGATTGGCTTGTAAGAGCTACAGCCGGTCTCTTACAGCATCCACGTGTGAGCTGGTTACACTTTGTTCTCACCTTTACCAACTGAAATTGGCCAAGAAAAACTAGTAGCAGTCCAGCGAACACATGAATCGCCCCCGGCCCCCCCCGGCCCCCCCGGCCCCCTGGCCCTCGCCTCACAGCTTCTGCATCCCCCTCCTCCGCTGCCTTCGTCTCCGCTGTCGCTCCCGGCCTCCCGACTAACCCCGCCCCTGCCATGTGACCCGGCCCGCCGGTGCCTGGGGGAGGTGCGGGCGTGTCTCAGGTCCTGTCGTTTGCTTGTTTGGACAGGTGGCTTCCCTTTAGTGGGATCGCCGAGCTGGTAAATAACGTTCTTCAGCCCCAGCAAAAGTCCCCAGTCGAGAAGGAGCCAGAACTGTAAGTAAGACTGTCGAAGCACAGCTACCGTGCTGCCCCGAGAGCGCCGGCATACAGTGTCCTCCACTAGGGGGCAGCACCTGTATGTCTGAACCCTGAAACTACTTAGAGCACCAGCCCTAGTACTCAGGGTGCAACCTTCAGTTTTGTGATCCTAACCCTCACACTATGTCCCCACTCGTGGTCATTATGATGCCGGCATGCGATTTTTAGCAGCACAAATCACACTTTTATGCTTGGATGAGGTGTTTATGGGATTTCACCATAGTGTCTTCGCCAAAGCGTGCTTTGTGTTTGGCGCGTGCCGTTTCCCTCCTGAGAGGCGGTTTTATGCCGACAAACGAAGCCGCAGTGCACCTCTACGCTGCGACTGCTTTGCTGTCACGTGGGGCCAGGTTCCTTTTGAATGACAGGCGTCGCACTAAGGAAAGCCCAGGTCAGCCGTGGAGTCCCTAAGCTGCTCTGCACGTCTCACTTACTGACGTTTCTCCATCAGATCCTCCAGCTAGACATGAACCAGGCGGGCCTCGATCTAAGCCCATGTCCCTTCTTCATATGCAGATGAAAGCCGTGTCTCTCAGCAGCCGTTAGGTTTGGTTCTTGCGGGTAACGCTGACTCGCTGCCTCTGCAGGGCGTGACGGGGTGGATGGGGGCGCGGGGGGGCTGAGCCGCACCCTCCCGATGACTTACATACTGTCTTCCTTTCGCGCCAATGCCACTTTGCATCATAGTGTTTGGGTGGTGCTGGTGGTGGGGGGGGGGGGGGTTAAATGATATATACCAGCAGACACCAGTGCAGCACAGAGACTGAAAGCTGAGAATCTTTTGTGTTATCCTTCCAGGAAAAAGGTCTGTGATGTTTTAAGATCGGTTTTATCCGAAAAGAAGAGGCAAAAGAGATATACAGTATTTGAATAAGCTTCCTGTATGTGAGTTATGGTGTTTGCTCTGTCGGGCACGGTAAATAAGTGCATGGAGATTGCTTGTGTGTAAAAATTAGGTAAATGGGCAGGCGCGTCCTTCGCAGTGCGTGTTGGGGGGTGCGGTCATTCCCCATGGCAGAGTACACCCCCCTCCCCCAAGCTCAGAATGTTGCCAGCTGTTCGGCTGCTGTCTGTTTTTCTCCCGTTGTGAGGGTGGATTTTGGAAAGGCAGTCACGAGAAACAGACATTGTCTGGATGCTCCCTCTAAACAAGCACGCTCTCACACTTTTAATTTCACTTTTTATCGGGTGTGAATGAGGTTTTGAGGCAATAGTGGGATGTTGCCGTGGCAGTCATGTGTTTGCGTGCACTTGTGAGCGCTTGTGCGTGCACGTGGGCGTCTGACCCTGACACTGCTCCCCGATGCCCCCTGCAGGAAGCTGCACCAACAGTTTGAGATGTACAAGGACCAGGTGAAGAAGCTGGGGGACGAGGCGCAGCTGAAGCCAGAGCAGAAGGGCGACACGCCTACCTGCGGCATCTGCCATAAAACCAAGTTCGCCGATGGATGTGGCCACATCTGTTCTTATTGCCAAACTAAGTTCTGTGCGCGATGTGGGGGTCGAGTGGCTCTGCGCTCAAACAAGGTAGGAAGGCTGCTCCACCCCATCCTACAGTGCTGAACCCACCTTCAGGCACTGTTCTGCCTCACTCCACCCTCTCCTACCAGCTCCACCTGACTCCACCCTCTCCTACCAGCTCCACCTGACTCCACCCCCCCTACCTTCTCCACCTGACTCCGCCCCCTCCTACCTGCTCCACCTGACTCCACCCTCCCCTACCTGCTCCAACTGACTCAACCCCCTCCTATCTGCTCCAACTGACTCCACCCTCTCCTACATGCTCCACCTGACTTCACCCCTTCCTATCTGCTCCACCTGACTCCACCCCCTCTTACCTGCTCCACCTCACCCCCTTGTGCTCTTTGACTCCATTCCACCTCAGAGCTGGACTTCACCATGCCCACCTTCTGCCTGCCTCATTTTCCTTCTCAGCTTGAACCCGTGATAAATGGCCCCCCTCTTCAGTCCTTCTTCAATCTCCAGATTGGTAAAAAGCTGCCTGTAGCCATTCTGGATGATTTAGTTCATAGCAAACAACATCTTTAAATATCTCATTTTGATTTACTGTACTGGAAAGTTAATGTGTCGGTGCAGATGAGTGCATGTGGTAATAACATCCGCCCACAAGGAAATGACATCACAGACAAAGCTGTTTCTGATTGGAAGTGCTTCTCATCTTTCCTAATCTTTGGCTTTGACCGAACATTCAATATAGCAAACACTGCTTGGATAGCTAGAGATGGTCTAGAAAATCTAGATTTTATTGTTGGGGTTTTTTTTATAAAAAGGACCTGAAAACTTAAACTTGACCTTGTCATAAAATCTCAAGGGCTAATTATATCACCGTGTTTCCACTCACAAAAAAATTACACAGACTTTAAATTTGATTCAATTATTGTTGTGAATGCAACAACCCTTTTCATCCAGATTGAATCACTTGCTTCCACTGCAAAACTCCTCTTTAAATAATATTCTTTAAATATACAATAGGCCTATAAATAGTAAGGATTGACTTGGAGATTGGCCCAGGCTGCCCTGACTTAGCTTCACAGAACGAGTCACTTGGCAGATTTTGCGCTGTGGACATTTTTGTTTTGATCCCTGACTCCTGCACACATGCTCGGTATTGTTATTTTGTCTGGGTTCATGCCTGATCAAGTCTGAGGCTTGCTCTCCTTAACCATAATCCCCAAAAAAGCCCCCTTAATGTTTAATATTTCCCGTATGTGTCACTATTAGATTGATCTGATTTACATTATAAATAAAACAAATGTTTCCTTGGTACTACCTGTGAGTGGCCACATGGGGGCGCCAGTCACTTAGAATGCATACATACCCAGAATGCCTTTCTGCTGCAATGTTGCAGGTCCTCTCTCTCCTCTTTATTCCCCTTTCAATACTGTGATGGTCATGTGACTGATTTCTGCTGAATCCAGCTTCTCAGCCGCTCACTCTCTGCTGTGTAACAGAATGACGTGTCCAAACGTGCCGATTTCATTCTGCTCCCTCTCTCCCCTCTCCCTCCTTCTTCCTCCTGCCTCCATGCCACCGGGGACCTAACAGGAGGACAAAGTGGTTAGCGACTCTCCTTTTCTCCTTTCAGTTTCGTTTATATGTCTTATGTTTCCCTAATGACTGGTGTTTGACTCTCCCCTGCAACACAGACATGCTGACAGTCAGCGTCACAATGTAACGGCTCAAGTTAGCAAAACACACGGCAGCATGTTTGTGCAGCCAGGCACAAACAGCGCTTCATAACAGCAGGTTGTTGGTTCTGATCTGGGTCTGTGTTCGATTGTGGAGTTTCCTGCCGCAGTAATAATGCGAGCTTCTGGTGAACTGGCGTCTCTACAGCTCCCTCTGACTGTGAGCCCCGTGGTGGAGTTTGATCTTTCACGAGTTTGCTAAAGTTGCTGACAGAGCCCCTCCCGATTGGATGTTGGGTCTGCAGCCCACCATATTTCTGTGAGAGATCTGATCAGGATCCAAAGCCAGTTACGAGTGTCTTTAAAGATGAGAGATGTGTTCGCTACGCTTCATAAGAGATACACCTGTCCCACAAAACCAGAAAGAAAGCCCAAGCTGTCACCCCGCTGCTCTTCACCTTGGCGCCCCCTGGGGGCAGCACAAAGGAAGAGCGTGCACTCAGTCTGTGCGGGACCTTTCTCAGCAGGTTAGCGTTACCTCTGTGTGATACAGAGGGCGTAGAGCGACGTGTGAAACCCATAACCTTGCACAAATAATAATTCATGCTGTATGCATGATAGACGATCATCGTTTATCTACTGAATTTTTAAAAGCGTGTATTAAGCGGCTGTCTGGGACGGCCGTAAATGCATTTTTAAAAGCCCTGCTGACTTGCTGATACCCGTTCCTCTCCCTTCCTGTCCCATGGAGCCCTGGCTGTGCGGCCGGATACCGAGTCGGGATCCGCCGACCAGATGGGCTGGATGGTGCCGCGCCATGTGATCGGTTGCCCGGCACGTGTCCCCGTGGTCCGGTGGGCCGTGGATTGGGTTGCCCTGCAGCGGTGCTGAATGACACGATTCTCTTTCAGGCCCTAGTGGCTAATGTGTCTCTCTGTTTGCTCCTGTTCTGCACATGGCAAGACGAACCCGAAGGCTGTGGGGCCGCTGTGTTCTGCACGTTTTGGGGTCTTCTTTTCCCTATAATGGTCTATAACTTACCCCAGTCTTCTTCAGAACTGAGTGTGTCTAAGGGGGAAGCCTGTTCCACACCATGGCCTAATAGGAGCTAATCTGGAAGTGTCACTGCGTCCTGTTGTGAGTTCAGAAAGTGACAGCGCGTTAATTGTATTCAGAGAAAAATGTGGAAATCCAGACTAAGGCACATCTATAAATTAACACCTTTATGACGCAGTTGGTGCGGTTCCCTCTCGAAAGAAGCTCAGTCCGACTTGTTTCACATTGGGTAAGCAGTGTGGCTGTCCATGCTGTGCTTAGAGAAAGATCATACATACATATCATACATATTTCAGTCCTTGGTGTCAGCCACTGAATATTGCCATACTGTAGGAATGCAGGATTCAAACGCGCGAATTTCAATTAGTGCTGTACAGAAAACCCGCTAGCTTCGTGTGTGGTCAGAACAAGGCGTATTAGGTGGAAATGTGGAAGACGATGTATTGAATTATGCAGTTATAGCTTCGTCAGGATCGTGCGCTTGATTACATTTGGGAGCAGCATCCTGGCTCACCGCGCAATTAAGTGTCCGTCTTGACGGGCGCTCAGCGATCTGTTTGCGTCCGTCGAACGGTTATGTTATCTGTGGTTAGTGGTTATATCAGAGTGCCCGCCTGACTTACATAAAACGATGAAGATCAGCCTGTATATACGCAATAAAATAAGCAGGTCGTTTGATGAGGAAGGGACTAGGAAGAGCAGGCAGCTCTGTGATCCCGGGGGCTGCGAAGCCAGCTGGTACATCAAGCTACTTTTATCGCTAACGTTCATTCTCATTTTTCTGTCATGTGCAAAAGGCGATTCTAGACCTTAGAACCCACTTTTGTCTCAGGTCCCCAATGAAAAATTATTATTCTAAATCAAATTGTCACATTTGTCTTGTATCTATGCGGAGCTGACCCCCCCCCCCCCACCCCCCTTAAAGGTCAAATCTTAGAATGGCCTCTGATGTGCAGCACAAATGACAGACAAACTTGTGTGTGTGTTTTAGATGGCACCCCTCTCTCTGAGCGCAGTGAATGCTCACAATCAGCACAATTTAATTATAGAGGACATTTAGAACAAAATGGCAAAATGCATGCGCAAAATCAAAGGAATGTGACAAATAAAGGAATTGGAACAAAAACACAAGAGACGCCGTGGAAATGTGGAAGTGAGATGTGCTTTTCGGAGTCACTGAGTCCAAGTGTGGGGGGCGGGTTGCAGCCCCGGGGGGGTCGTGCTCCTTCCACACCTTCTTCGCCTGGAGGTGGGGCGCCGAGCCCGCCATCCACGGGCGTTTTGTTGCGGGGCCTGGATCGCTTGGCATTGCGAGGGACGCTCTGCAATCTTAATGAGCTGCACTTGGCTTCAGTGGCAGGCTAGTAACGCCTCCATCTATTATAAATGAGGACATAACTAGTAATAGGCGAATGGAGAAAACATTACTACACTCCCTCTTGCTCACAATATATTGCTTATCACTAGGCAACAACGCGTAAAGTCCTGTAAGGTGCCTTCGTCTGGATTATTTTCTAGGGTTTAAGCCCCCCGCTTTTGCTGCTTATGAGCTTGAATTGTAGTCGGGGAGAGATATAGAGCTCCCTTGAGAAGCTCCTGGAGCTGTCCGCGGTGCTGATCGCCTGCTATCCCGCGGTGAAGCTCGGGGTCCCGGCCGGGGGAGGCAGCATGGAGCCACCGGCATCATGTAAGGAGCTGCAGTGAGAGTGCATGTCCACCGCGCACCGTGCATGTATCGCTTTATAAATCGGGCTTTAATGCTAGATATGTTCCGAGACATTGCTCCAGGAAGAGGTTTTTTTTCATCCGATAGCAAAACTGATTTTTATTGCGTAGATATTTTCTGGCTATTTCGTTTTTTCCCCTCTCATTGTTATTATCTTAACATAAAATTCGGTGTATCTAGTAGTTATTAGTCAGTGGTGGTCTGTGAAATAAGAATAATTGTAAATAGTTGTATGTATATATTTTTGGATGCGATCGTACTATTTTCTGTATGAGTATTGTTCCGACAGGCAAATAAGTGGTCACACGAATATAATTCGTTAACGCTGCGGAAAGGGAAAATTTAAGAGCGATCATTAGAATTAAATTTTACATTTACAGACTGGATGTAACCTTCCCCAGTGCCTTGACTACAAACCGAATCCAGTCCTTTTAAAATATAATACAATAGTGAGTTTCTGCTTTACGTGTGCCTACATTCTGACCCGCGCTTACAGCCAAACAAGCAACTTCATTCACAATCACCGCTTCAAAATCTGTCTTAAATAAAATGATAAAATGTAGGGTTGTACAAATGGAAAATATAGTAAGTAGAATTATGACTGCAAAACTGAACAATCTGATAGTGATGCTGATTTATATTCATGAGCGAGGAATGAATTGGTGTTTTAACAGCTCGTTTAACAGGGCATTTACCAGTGACCTCTGTAAAGGCTCAGATGGGATGGGTACCTACTTGGGTATAAGCATTAACTTCTTAATTATGGATGTCTTCGAACATGGATCTTAAACCCGGAGGTGTCTGTGGTCCATTCAGCTGCTCTCCTCTAAAATTAGCAGCTCATTAAATTCTCATAGGCCACGTGTGGAGCGGGTGAGACGGCGCGATCACAGCCCGCCCGCCCGCCCCGGTACCGCGGGGGTGATACCGGGAACTGGCACCTGGCTGGTGGCTCCTGCTTTTCAGGCATCTAGATGGGCACCTTTATCCTGGACCACAATGTTCCACACTGCTGCATGTTCAGCTAATAGTAGAATGATTATTATTGTTTAAATTAATTTTTTTCATTTTATTTCTGACAGCAGTTTTAATTTTACCCTATTTTTTTTTGTACAGTTCAGTCTTGTACCAAACATGTAAGGCAGGGTTAGGACTTTCCCCAGTAGATTTAAAATATTTAGCAGCCATTTTTATTGAAGGCGACATACGCCTTGAGAGAGCGGGGTCAGGCAGCCCTGGGAGCAATTCAGGATTAAGGATCTTGCTCAAGAGCCCAACAGTGAAACCACTCTGCTGACACTGGGATTTGGACCCATGACCCTCTGATCAAAGGCATAGCAGCCTGAGTCGCCATACCCCACTGCGCTCCTGAGCACGTTCTGGCCTTAAAAGCCGATCTGGGGCTCTCATCTATTCCTTCCGTGATCTGATGCCTACAGCTCTTTTAATTTAGCTTCCACCATATTTTTGTTAAACCCATTTAGTCCTTAATTTGCCCTCCATACCACCTGTGTCTATCATCCAGCTCAGGGTGAGTTTCTCACTGTATTTTCCAGCTGAAATGGGCATGTTTAATTGGTTAAATGTGATTATTACCGAAGCATGATGCCTGTGAATGATTCCCTTTATGCGTTCGGCCTGTTATCTGGTCCCGGCGCTGCGTGCAGCACATTTCTGTGCAGAGAGTGAGGCTGCCATCTCCAGAGTGCCCTCTGCTCTTTATTAGAGTTCTGTCTGCTTCACCAGGCCCCTCACTTGACGACGTTCTCCTATTGGCCTGCAGACCAGAGTGGAGGCCCTTCAGGGTCATAGACCCAGGAGCACAGATGCACGTGGACCAGCTGAGCTGTACTTGTTGTGTGGATGGGGGTGGGTTGATTTCCCCCTGGTGATTCTGTTCCAGTCTTATTGTGGGTTTAATGGGTTGACTGTCCCCTAAGGCAGGGAAAGGTGGCAATCTGTCACAGTGTCCGCACCCTTTCAGAAAGTCATCAGTTTGCTGTCCGTTCTGTCCTGGCTCGTGGCCCGAGGGCTGTGACCTTGTGCGTTAATGCCGATTCTCACGATACTGTGAATTGAGCGTGTACTTACTTAGTGTGGCCTGTTGTACTGTCTGTTATCACTCAGGCTATTTTCCTTCAGCTGGAATTATTACTGTGGCATTTCAATGTATAAAACTGCTGAATATTGATACCTATAGAGCTCTTTTGTCTGGAAGGCTGAACTGCATCTGGAGTGTGGTGGTTTGAATGTATCTTCTGGAGTATTGTTATTTGGAGTATTTTAGGGAGAATCATGGTTTGGAGTATCATTGGCAGTGTTGTGATTTGGAGTGTTATTTTGAGTATCGTGGTCTGGAGTATTGTTAGAATATTGTACTTTGAAGTATTGTTAGGAGTATCATGGTTTGAAGTACTGTTGGGAGTATCATAGTTTGGAGTATTTTTAGGAGTATCACGGTTTGGGGTATTGTTGGGAATATCACAGTGTTCTGCCAGAACTTCTCTCTGCAGGCCACAGCACTGACATGTACACTGGTTAGGTAACATCCTGCTTGCCGTGAAAGCCACCACCTGCTCTGGTTTTAAACTCGTCAGCCCTCCAGATTCCCTAGCAGGGGCTGTATGGCACACATACGGTATAACCGAGGCAGGCAGGCCCCTGGGGGATGCTGGGATAAGACATAATCCCTAATCTATTTACCTGGTTGTAGAGTCTTGATGTTTTATTCTAAATGTATTTGCATGATTCCAGTGAATGATTACACGCTATATATAACATCAGCGAGCTGTCGATTCGGAGGCTAAACTCATCCCTTTGTACGCAGGTGATGTGGGTGTGCAACTTGTGCCGAAAGCAGCAGGAAATCCTCACCAAGTCGGGGGCCTGGTTCTACAGCAGGGGCTCCAGCGGCCCCCAGCTCCTGGGAGGCACTGAGGGGCCCCGGGGACAGCGGCTTGAGGAGGTGCCACAGCAGAAGAAGGCCAAGCTGCAGGGCCAGCCGGGCGACGGGTTGGCGCCGGACAGAGGCCGGCCGTCCGGGCCGCACCGACAGGAATCCCTCAGAAATGGCTCTGCACTGAGACACATTGGTCTGGATGAATCTCCCATTGACAGGTGAGGAGCTGCGGGGGCTGTGGGGCACAGGAAGGGGTACTCTAACTTCTGGGATTTCTGTGTGAGGTTCCCCTCTTGATGAACCTTCAGAACATGTGCCTTCTTCAGGGGCCCCAACCAGGTCTGTCCCTTGGGCTGGGTGGTTCTTCTCAATGGCCTCTAGACCAGTCCCAGGATGGCTGTGTCACTGATTGGTCCGGGTGGTCCTTCTCGATAGTTTTTCAACCAGTCTCAGGCTGGCTATGTCGTTATTGGTCAGGGTGATTCTTGTCCATGATCAGCCTCGGAGCTGGTTTCTGGAATCTGTGCAGGTGAACTCCGTGAGCCAGCCTCGTGATGCTATGTGAGAGGGCTGATAGGCATGTGATTGGCCAAATGATGCAAGCAGTACAGCTGTCATCTCCAGGAAGACGTGTGAGAAAGGAAGCTCTGATTTTTATTTATCTAACTTTAAAGTCATCAGTGAATAGCTTGGTTTGCTAGTGAGCATTTGAAATGATGAATTAGCAGGTAAACACAGGTTTTATAGTGGGTCTAGTGAGTAGAATATGAGGGTATAGTTCACACAACCTCCCTGAGCTTTTGGGTTTCCTCCTGCAAACAGATGAAGTGGTGACCTTAAATGGTGTTAACTGTGTTGTCATCTTTGGGCTGGCGCAGCGGGCTAATCCTCTGTGCCTCTGCTCAGAAGGTCACCAGTTCAAGTCCAGCATGGCTAGAATAGCCCCTGTCCATGGCCTCTTGAGGTAGGCTATTAACCCCCCGCTCCCTGGGGGCCACAAGGTGGCTGTCCCTTTTCAGTGACCCAATTTTTGCTCTCCTTGCTGGGGAGGAGACACATATTAATTCCCGATGGGGATTAATAAAGCATTGCGGTTCTACTCTATCTGACTTCCTGACAAGGTTTTTTATCTTATTATCGTATGTATGATGAATACATGTTTGTGGAACTGAAGCTCAGAGTATTTCGGTTGTGGGGTTGAAGCCTGAAAGCCTGTGGTGTTTTACATAGAGTCTGTATGGCTGCTGAGGAAGTTGGAATAATCCTGCTGTTCCATACCATGCTCTCCTCCATGCTCTCCTCCATGCCGTCTGGAGTGTCATCTGCAGCCTCTCACACCTTACGTATTAGCATGTGAAAATGAGCCAGCCACTTATGGAGGTGCTGTGGTTGGGGGGGGGGGAGGGGTGTGTGCTGGTTCTGTGAGCGGAGAGATCCAGCTGATGTGTGGGAGGCACCTGAATCTGAGGCCGGCTGACAGCTGGGGGGTGCCAATGTGTCGCTGGGGGGTGGGGGGGGTTGGTGGCAAGCCATCCTGGATGGTCTCTCTACACGGGCGAAATATGATTATTAGATCATTATTTTTCGCTTTATTCAGCCAGCCCTCACTGGATATGCAGCTGGATGATGGATGGATGGGTGGATGGTTGGTTTTATCTGTCTGTCAGTGACTCATATCATTATAACTGGTTTTGCTGATTCAAAAGGCATTTCTGCCTGTATATACAGAACTTGTCATCCGGTTGATTTGATAGTCAAAATAAACACTGGAATACTGCAACGCCATGCTTGTTCTCGGGGGTAAGTGCTGAGTTTATCTAATGACAAAAAGCAAAAATCATTCTTGGCTCTGGAGAATTGTAAGAATGTAGTAGCAGGAGCCGGCCTGCGGGTGGCGATGTGCTCAGTGGTGGGTGAGGCTGCCTGAAACATACGGTATCGCGGTGTCTCCTGTGGCTTCCATCTGGAATGCTCTCTGGACCAATGCCTGGGGTCCTGCAACTGAACTCTGGGGCTGCCCCCTGTGCGCCTGCGTGTCCCTGACTGGCGAGATCATGCTTCTGCTGCAGTCTGTTTTCAGACACTGTTCACCTGCATCAAAGCGAGGCTACTTTACAACCAGGGGAAAAAACACGTGAAATTCCTTTATCAAGCTTTTTTTAATGTACAGGGAAAGAGAGAGCGAGACAGAGAGTGTGAGAGAGAGAGAGAGAGAGAGAGAGAGAGTTGAAGCAGCTCGATAGAGTAGGTGTGATGGATTTTTCTGGAAGGGATCTGACAGTCACATGGCTGCTCTGGGTGGAGTTGTAACCTCTGGGCAAATCCCTCCTGTGCCTTTATGTGTCTTCAAGCATCCCCACCCTTTCCTCTCCTCGTCCAATGACAGACATTTGTGTGTACTCTGACTTCCGCTTCCTGCAAAGTCCCACTCCCTTATTGGCCGCTTCTGTTGGGCAGAGAGCGGTGAGCGCCCCCTACTGAGACGGAGCCATCCCTTTTTTAATCACGCTTAATCAGCGGCTTTCTCTCTCCCCTTCTCCCTCTGGTCCGCCGTAAACGCCTCACCCTCCAGCCCCCAGGTGGCGATCTCACTGGTGTTGCCGGTTATGCTTCTTTCTTATCAGGGCTTCCCAGATGCGTTGTGGGTAAAGGATATTGTCGGCTTCTTGGTTGCATGAGTCTCGGTTCTGCTGCTGCATTTGCTGCCTGGTAACTGGCAGCCAGTCACTAATCAGCTAAGTCCCATAATCCTCCTTGCAGCCTAAAGTCTCGCCTGACCTCCAGCTAAATACGGCCCACGGTAACAGCATTAGGGTGTGACCCCACTCTGGGCTCCCAGCATGCCTTGCGGCGGCTCGCCCTGCTTTGGAGGCTCTCCGTGGCAGACGGTCCGGTGCGATGCCCGTTAGAGCGCGACCCGCTAGCCCGTCCGGCTCGCGCTGCCGTGGACGTGACTCTCCTCCAGCCCTGGATGCGGCTTTGGCCGCCTCTGAGATTTGATGCGTCGGCCTTCACAAGATGCCCAGCGATCCCCGGAAGTGCAGTGGCTGGTGTACAGGTAGATCTCAGCCTGCAGGGAGCGCTGTGCTCCTCCGTGCTGGTGACTGGTTCGGGCAAGCTTAGGGCACACTTAGCATATAATCTGAAAATCTTGTCTGAAGCCACTGTTACGTTGAAGGTCTTCGGGAAGGAGCTCGCCCCCTAGCTGTAGCCCAGGGGTGCTGCAGGGCTGTTAGGCACAGGCACATGGAACCTTGGTTTTCCAGTGTTTGCTATTACATTTTGAAAGGATGCTTTTTGCAGGTCAGTGCCTGGTTCATAGGGAAACAGGGA
>JAODKN010000046.1:4811552-4827439 GCA_026774425.1 Petrocephalus zakoni
AAGTGCCCCCCCCCAACCCACCCCCACCAGTATGAGTAAGCCGTGTTCCCCCTTTACTCTGAGACTCTCTCTGGGCTTATATATAACCTGCACCTTCTCTGTGATGCTGCTTTTCACCCCGGTTTACCTCTGGTTACCTCTGATGAAAGCAACTACATATGTGCGCCACACGTAGCCACACGTGTAACTATCACATTTTATTACACCTGTACATACACATGTACAGCCGTGGTGAACAGCAGCTGACAGAGGTCCCTCCCACTGCTGTGTTGACTTTGTTGTGATTGGCTGTCAGTCTCAGCCCCTGTGTGCTGATTGGCTGTTTGCGGTGAGTGTTCCACGTTCGCCGGCCCTAGCTGATGGGATTGGCTCTCCCCTCTGCCTGTCCCAGGGTCGCAGCGAGTCAGCGACAGTGAAATCTCTGACTACGACTGCGAGGATGGCATCGGCGTCGTGTTAGGTAAGAGCCCCGCTGCACACTCTGTGAGATGTTACTTACACTGACAACTCTGCCCTACTGGAGAGCACAGTCACACTAAAGGAGAGAGCAGCTGTTTCCAGCTCATCTCCCTTAAGTCATGGGATTATTTGAGTTATTTGATTGAAGCAGAATCTCTCATGGCAAGTGTACGTCATGAGGCAGGGTGGAGCCTGAACACTGATCTGTGACCGGCTACAAATTATAGTCTGCTCTCATCACTGTTAGCATTCTTCGATTATCTCTGTATAACTTTGCATGATGACGGACCAAGAAAAAAATCAAAAGCACTAAAATATTTGTAAGAACAAAGATGACTTCACGTGTTTATGGATGTAAAATCTGGGCAGAGAAGAAGCAGATTGGGCAGGAGATTGAAGCCTTTGAACTATGGGAACCAGCGAAGACTTTCAAGAAAATCTTGGATTTAAGGAAGGTAAACAAATTGATTGAAGCCTGAACGTCCCCTTGAAGCACAAATGGCCCGATAGAAGTCGTCTTGTGCTGGGAATATTACGAGAAGACGGTGCTTGGGAAAGTTGAGGGTGAAAGAGGAAGAGGATGCAATCAAACGCATGGACTCAGTCATCACAATGCACACGAATCAAGTTAAATCAAGTCAAGTGGGCTTTGCCGTCATATCATCCATATACAGTGGCATGAAACAAGCCTGAAGCACCAGACAGGAGAACGCCATCTACATGGTCAATGGGAGTCATGGGAGTCAAGTGATGATGCTGGATAATGATTGACCAATAAACTTATGATGTCATTCAGGATAGAAAGCAGGCAATGAGTGGACAGCACCAGAGACCTCACTGTCACCAAACTGATTTTTTCCTGAGATGCCAGACACATTTGAAAGCTGAGGGAGATGAATGCTGAGATGAGCGACTTATCAGTGGTGCTGCACAGAAAGTGAATAGAAGCGATTCCATACTGTTTATGGCGCCACTACAGTTTACCCAACATTCCCTGCTCTCGCAGTCGGCACCCACGGACTCTCTTACCCAGCATTCCCTGCTCTCGCAGTCGGCACCCACGGACTCTCTTACCCAACATTCCCTGCTCTCGCAGTCGGCACCCACGGACTCTCATACCCAGCATTCCCTGCTCTCGCAGTCGGCACCCACGGACTCTCTTACCCAACATTCCCTGCTCTCGCAGTTGGCACCCACGGACTCTCTTACCCAGCATTCCCTGCTCTCGCAGTCGGCACCCACGGACTCTCATGCCCAGCATTCCCTGCTCTCGCAGTTGGCACCCACGGACTCTCTTACCCAACATTCCCTGCTCTCGCAGTCGGGACCCATGGACTCTCTTACCCAGCATTCCCTGCACTCGCAGTCAGCACCCACGGACTCTCTTACCCAACATTCCCTGCTCTCGCAGTCGGCACCCACAGACTCTCTTACCCAACATTCCCTGCTCTCGCAGTCGGGACCCACGGACTCTCTTACCCAACATTCCCTGCTCTCGCAGTCGGCACCCACGGACTCTCTTACCCAACATTCCCTGCTCTCGCAGTCGGCACCCACGGACTCTCTTACCAAGTATTCCCTACTCTCGAAGCTGGTGCACACAGACTCTTTTACCCAGCATGCCTTGCCTCGTTCCTCTTTCCAGACTACAGACACAATGGGAGGGACCTCCGCAGCTCCACGCTGTCGGTTCCCGAACAGGTGATGTCGTCCAATCACTCCTCACAGTCAGCGGAAATGAACCGGGTTCGATCACGGTCGCCCAGCGTCCCACCGCCTCACAGGTGAGCAGCCCTCAGGGGTATCAGCTTCTACCTGCCTGTCCTGTGACAGCAGGACCCTTCATTGGTAGCCTAGGTAACTGGCTTATGTCCTAAACCACTCACCTGAGTTTATGAGCATCTGTAGGATCTGTTAGTGAGATAAAGAGGACCAGTGTGGATTTGGTCCTGTGGCCCACAGCCGGAGCTTGGATCATGACTCCCATGGTGGCCCGTCGCAGTATAACACCACGAGTCGCGTGGACCGGCACCGCCTGGCAGAGGACCGCTATTCCCCCGACAGGTACGCCCCCGGAAAACACGTACACCCCAACAAACCTTAAAGATCTGCTTCAGACGTTATTACTTTCTTCATGGGGAATTTGATGTCCTCATGGCAGCTTTAGGAGGACATGTCCGGATGCTAACACATCAACACGCACCTTCTATATCTTCCAGGCCTTTCTCCAGGGTCAGAGGGCACTGACATGCCCGCACTGACTCTGTGAGTCTCTTAACCACTCAGGTCTCCTCCCCTAAAGTCACCTGGATGTTCGTCTGACATCTGAGCTCCTAACCTTGTACATCTCTTCAAACTTCAGTTGCATGCTATATCACATATTGATGTCACATGACCATATTCATTGGTGAATGACCTGTGTCACGCTGTCAGAGAAGTTGTTCAGAGGCTGGGATGACCATCTCTCATACATTCATCACCGTAACTCTGCTGCTTGTGAGAAGAGGCTCACTCGGCCCCTCACCCTGGCTGTGTCCCTCCAGCTGGCACTGCCTTTTGCAGCAAGTTGCCCTCACTGGCCCCACCTCTCACACTGACCATTCCCCTCACCTTGGCCCTGCCCCAAATACTGGCCCCACCTCTCACACTGACCACGCCCCTCACCTTGGCCCTGCCCCAAATACTGGCCCCACCTCTCACACTGACCACGCCCCTCACCTAGGCCCTGCCCCTCATGATGACCCCACCTCTCTTGCATAGAGACTTTTTCTGCCCCTCACACTGACCACGCCCCTCACGTTAGCCCCACCCCTGGGGCCAACCCTGGTGCTTAACGCCTCTCCCCACCCATCTTTCTGTTGCAGCCACTATCTCACCCTCCCTCCTCGGTCCAGACACAGACAGCCTGTCCATCATCATCTGCAGGATCCCAGGTAGATGTTGCCCTGTAGTCAGTGTACGAGTGCGTGTCTGTTCCCCTTCACCCCCCAGGCCCATCTGAGGTCTCCTACCACCCAGCAACACCCCTCTTGTGACTGCACTCAATGGCATTGACACTGTGCCAAGAATGGTGTACCATCCTCCAAACCCATGGCATCAGGGCAATTTGAACTGTTTGGGCTTTTATCGAGGGGCTGACCCAAAACGCCTTTACAAGGGCCCATATTTAATGAGTGTGGCAAATACGCCATGCAGCGTAAAGCCATACTCATGCCTAACTACATACCATGTAATTCTCCAATCAAAGTACATTTCCATTCCCATGAACATCACCTAGGCTGCAGATACTGCACCATCCATCTTTATCTCCCGCCTCAGCCCCTAGTCTGCTGTCATTGCCGTTGACATCGCAGTCCAATAGTCTGCTTTCTGGAAGTGTTTGATTCTCCAGTGGAGGACAAATAACCAGAGTTCCTAGCACATTTCTCTTTGTGCTCTCCTCCTCCCTTTGGGACCAGGTAAGGGGTGTGCGTGGTTTGCTTCTGTAACTTCTGTGGTTCCCTCAAACTGCAAGGGGCTCGTGGGATGTTGGACTCGCTCCTCATTGTCTTCCAAAAAAAAACAAAAAAGGTAGCAGAAGGTTCCCAAAACTCTGCTGAGTTTTCAGTCGCATGTTCCAAACGTTTCCGCCTCGCCTGGCAGTTTCAGGGTGCTGGTTCTCTGGCTCTTTTAGGGCTCTGAGATAGCTTGGTACCCTTCTGTGTGTCCTCTGTATCCCCCGCTTTAAGCTCGTCTGACGTCTCTCTTTCGCGGAGAGTAATGACTTTGCATCCCCTGAGTGTTCCATGCCGGGTCTCCTCCCCTTGTCACGCACCCATGTATATAATTCATTTCTCCATTAAATCTGACCGGCTCTGACATCTTTCTGACAGCAGCAGTGGGGAGGTCATGTACCCCATCTATCGAGATGATGCGGTCAGGTTACTGCGCTCCGCTAGGATGTCCCGCACCTATTCAGATGGGGCGTATGGTGACCTGCAGAGGTAGTCGCCCCGCCCCGCTGATACGCCGCTCTGCTCTGAATCGTGCTGCTTTGTAGATTTCTTGAACATGGCATGGATGCTGGGTGACGTCTCCTACTCGCTGGGTGACATCAGCTGACAGCAGCCTTTTCCAGTCTCCCATCTGGGCAACATTTATGTCTCTGTGAACTCAAATAGTTAAAATATGTTAAAATAAACTACACAGCTTCTGATGAAGCTGAAATTGCAATACCCACACCAATTAAATACAGATTTTAGTTTCTGGGGACACTTTGGTGTTTGGTTAGTGGATTTCAGTCAGTATCAGTTTTCTATCAGGTCCTCCTTACCATACAATCTGATCTAGGATCTGTCGGCTTCCCTTGGGCCCCACTCACCTGCTCTTTGGGCATTGAGATCCCTATGCTACTGCAGCGAAGGGAAAGCCTGGTTTCTGGAGATAAATTCTGCTGATACCTGTTGAAAAGAACAATCCGTGTATCTTTGAACCAAGGGACAGTAACAGACATTGTAGGTGCTATGAAGCTGCTTATATCCTGATTTTCGGCTCTGCAGGTTAAGGCTGGATTAGGAGTGAAGTAGAATTCTGATGGGAGTAGTATTGGGTAGTATTTAGGCTTCATTTCCGCCACACAAAGTTCGGTACTTTTGGTGCGGTACTTTAGGTACTTTCCCCGGTCGAGTACCAGTACCGAATTCAAGTAGCGAAAGTGCCAAACCAGTTGGGGTACTTCTTTGGTACTTCGGTACTTTGGGGCATAACTTGCAACGCTTTCGCTGTCGATTGGTTATGCAAATATTCCGATTCTGAAACACAATGCAATTGCCATCTTGAAAAAACGTCACGAACTCAGAAACCAGCAATAAAGATGTAAAAAAAATAATTGAGATCTGGTCTGAAGAACAGATACAACAAGATCTAGACGGCAAAACAAAAAATTTAAAAAGGATTTTATTTAATATACTACTGCAGCACAGTACTGGAGTCTCGAGATACAGCAATGTGATTTTGTTGTAATAAATAGTACCAAAAGTACGATACTTTCTGCGATAGTTAGATAGATAGTTAGAGGGTGTAGATGGCTACTGCAATGTCCTGGACTGCTAAGACTGTGGTTTGTTTTCTATCCCTTGATCAGGAGAATTATACGAGAGAGAAGATCTTCTGTCGTCTACAATGACATGTATGATCCTCCTGAAAGGTACCCCATCGAAAGGAAGATTCTTTAGAGGGAAGATATCAGTGTAGTCTGCAGATGCTGCTTTAGATTAGCTGGAATCATCTTTGTGATTCTGGTAGGTAGGCGTGTAAATTCTGGACATCAAAAAAACATCTCTGTGTTGGTGCATTTAAGATGCCATCGGCACAGTATGCCATCGGCACAGTATGCTATCGGTACAGTATGCTATCGGCACAGTATGCCATCAGTACAGTATGCCATCGGCACAGTATGCTATCGGTACAGTATGCTATCGGCATAATATGCTATCGGCACAGTATGCCATCGGCACAGTATGCTATCGGCACAGTATGCCATCAGTATGCCATCAGTATGCTTAGTTTCATCAAGGAGACACGCTACATGCACCCATTTGCCCCGCAATGTCCCTCTTTCTCTAAAGATACCACAATCATGTCCCAAATCAGTGGTCAAACCCTGTGCCAAATGGGACCTGTGAGGACTCCAGGTGAGTTTCTTCAGTGAGCGGTAGTGCAGTTTAGCAGCAGTGGCCACATGCTTCTCTTAGAGCAGTGTTTCCCAATCCAGTCCTTGGGGACCCACAGTCGGTCCACGTTTTTGCTCCCTCCAATCTCCCTGCCAGACAGTCCACATTTTTGCTCCCTCCCAGCTCCCAAAAACGTGAACTATCTGTGGATTTCCCAGGACCATATTGGGAAACACTAACTTAGAGGATGGAGGTTGAGCATGGATTAGAGCAGGGGTGGGCAATCTTATCTTGAAAGGGCCATTGTGTTTGCGAGGCTATTCTAAAAACCTGCATACACACTGGCCCATTGCGGATAAAATTGCTCACCCCTGGATTAGAGGATGGCTTACCTTAGGTGCTCCGTACTCTCAGTCAGAAGGTGTGTGAAGCATTGACCTTTATACATCTACACTTAGGTCAACCCTGTTGAGATAAGCATGGGTTTTATAAAGATTCAGAATTTTATTCACGTTACGGTTGAGAATGAGGAAGGTCCCGATCCATATAGTGGCTGAAACAAGGGTCACAAACAAAACAGGTGTCCAAGTCTGAATCAATTCACAAATCACAAAAGACTCAAACACTAGGAACAGGGTGACCAGCGACACCTGCTGGCCGGGCAGGGAAATGACAGGGCAGGATCTTGACAATTTGTCACATGCACAGTTATATTGGTACAACTGGCAGGAAAATGAAAAACTAGCTGACTCATGAGACTTTGAAAAGGAGAATTTAGAAAAATAAAGGTTAAAGTTAAAAGGGGGGATGGGTACGAGGCTAAAAACAAGAGGAAAAGACTAGATGAATAAAGGACTATATATAAAGCAGCTCCTCGATCTCTTAGCCAAAAGGTGCTCTGATGGCAAGCTGGCCACCCGGTGATCTGCGTTTAACACAGATGTGTAATGTGGTGCACTGACGTCTAAATGCTGGGCTTCGTGTGTTTAGCAGGAAGTGCCCACGCATAGAGATACAGCCGTCCACGGACACGGAGAGGTACGCGGCGCCGAGTGAGACTCTCCTAGCTCTGCCCAGTGGTAGACATTGGGTCAGATGGAACTAGCGTGGACTGCGAGATGGTCCAGCTGCCCCACACAGCAGTATGACTCTGTAGTTACTGTGCTAGTTACTCCTGCTTGTATAGATTATCGAATGAGCAGTAACACTTTATTTCAGGGGTCCCAAATGCTTAGTAATAACTTAGTTACTACTGAAGAACAAATCATGAACAAATATAGTAGCTACTTGAGATAAAAGATGCATCACGATTCATTAATGATGATCAAACATAAGATCAGTGTTTTACTTGTGTAATTCATTACTTGTTCCTTCAGTAGCTCACAGTAGTTGACAGAATTTACATATATAGCAACAAATATAGTAACTGATAGTAACAAAAGATGCTCCACAGTGGTTAACTAATACATAAGTAAGAACCTAATGCAGTATCATTTGTGCTCCCTCAAGTAAAGTGTTACCGACTTAACAAACAGTCTCACTCATATAAGCAAATACTTACTGTTAGGTAGATCATTGAGCAGTAAAGCCAGTAGCAGCTGTTGGCTGTGTCACTGTAAAAAAGGTAATTTTTTTCCTCAATCTTGCTTTTTGTATTCTGCAAAGAGAGGACCACATGCCAGTGTTTTCATCTGCACCAGTGGCCCTGGAGGAGGAGAAGAGGTAATCAGTCAACAGTCAGTAGAGTATATTATGGGTTGGGTAGGGTGATCGTGGAGTGCCAGCATCTAGCAAGTTTTCTGTCCTACCTGATGAGGTACTATCTGCCTGGGATCAGATATGGTTCATCACAGGCCAGGTGGGATGGAAAATCTGCTGGGTACTGGCAGTCCAAGATCAGGGTTGACTACCCCTGGCGTAGATCATCTTGTGTAGTTTTCTAGTCAGAAGGGATCCCTTAAAACATTATTGTTCTCCTTGTCCTCAGTAGTATTTCTGCTAAATGTGATCCATATCTGCATTAGACAATAATAAATGCCATAAAGCAGTACTCCCCAACCGGGTCGTTGGGGACCACCAGACAGTCTGCATTATTGCTCTCTCCCAGCTCCCTGCCAGGGAGAGTTGAGAGGGAATAAAAATGTGGGCTGTCCAGCAGTCCCTGAGGACCGGGTAGAGGAACCCAGCCATAGAAGGACCTTCTGAAGGAACACATCAATCCCTCCCTTTTCTGCTAGTAAAGGTGTGGCTTTGTTGGTATGACCACTGTATGGGCACTGGATAGCCACTGCGGGTTCCTCTGTCTCTTGGCATCATTAGAGAGTTCTGTGAACTATACTGGTCTGGTGCCAGTGCTGGTCAACTCATTAGGTGACACAGGCTGTCGTCTAGGGAACCATTTTGTGAGGGGGCATTGACATACCTGGCTGATTTCACTTTGGCTTGGATGATGGTCCTTGAGGTGGTGGGGGGGAGCCCTGGTGTGAAGCTTGCCTAAGCCTCCATGTGGTCTTGGACTTTGAGGAGTAAGAGGGCCACAAAAGTATGGAGACTCCATGCTACTCCATGATCACTCAGTCATGAATCACCACATGCTTTTCTTCTCCTCCCTGTCATTGCAAGGCATTCTGGGAAAGGAACGTCATATCTCAGCGGCTATAAGATTCAGTAACTGTTTCCTGTTTTACAGAGAAGCTCTTTGCATCCTGCAAGTGTATATTTCTTATTTTGTCTGCTAATCTGGTCGTTGTGCCCTTATGAATCCAGAACAGTGCCACCCTGTGGATCGACGATATCTTTTGCCTTTCATGCTCACAGATCTGCAAGGCTCTTGGGTCTCTAACAGACCATAGACATCTCCATGTACCAAAGCACGCTTCCTGTTTCATTTCTCTTTCTCCGGTGTGACGAACTAATCCCCTGATGGCAAATTATTCTGGAGATGCCTCACTGTGACACCCCACCCTGCAGGATTATGGATGGACTGGTCCCAACTCCATGTTACACAGTTTAACCAGTATATTCTTTCCTCTGCAGGAACATTAAGTCACTATCTCCCGTTCACCCTACGAGTTGCAGGTTCTTTCATGTGTGCCATGATCCCAGCTAATGTCCCTCTTACCCACAATCCCCTGCTATCGAGCCCACTTCCTGCTGCCGGGTGGCCATGCTGAGCAGCTTCTTTGACTAACATTGCAGGACGTATCGAGGGCCGGACAGGCATGAGTATCACAGGTCCAGGTCCGCGGACCAGAGGCCCACGCTGGAGCGGCCCGCCCCCCGCTCGCGGTCCACCGAGCGCTCCGACTCCAGCTTCATGAGGTCCATGCCATCCTTACCGTCGGGAAGATCTGCCCCTCCCTCACCTGCTTTACTGAGGTGACCCATCAGTGCAGCCTCACCCCCTCCTCCAGAGCTCCTCCCTCACCTCGCAAATTTTTGGGTTCCATCTGTAGACGAGAGAGTGGATACTAACGTTCTTTTGTTGTAGACACACTACTTATATTCTGCTGGAATATAATGGTGTGATGCCTCCTGCCATCGTTTTCCTTACTAACACGGATGGCCTGGTGGTCTAACAGCATCCCTCTTTGGTTCTTTTTCCGGCTTGTTGATTTGCACTGTTGTCCTTCATCTGCAGCTTTTCTGGTGTCTAATCTGTGCTCTGCCATTGAGATCATGGTGGGAGCCGACCCCCGACCTCCCCATCACGCCCCCCCCCTCTATATGCTTTGCGGTCATTTACGTGTCATGGGGTGGTGGGGGGGGGTGTTTGAGAGCGGCGGGTGGCAGCCCGGCCTCGGTCAGCGCTGTGCCGCGAGTGCGTCAGCAGATCTGCCAGATAAAAGCAGGTCCATCGCGCTGAAAGTGCCATGAAGGCCAGTGTGTCGTAACGTCATGGTTTTCTTCATTTTTCCATAAGCATTCATTTTTCACCAGCTACATCCGCTCACGTATATATATACATATATATAACCTCACGGTGTTGAGTATCCGTGTGTGCATGCCGGCGAGCCTCTTCTTTATATCGGGGTGCTTCTGTTTACTGGCTGTTTCAGTGTGGATCTTAGAGCAAAGTGAGAAGGGCATGATCTGTGCTGCTTCTGTAGCGTTTCTCTGACAACCGCACGCCTGTCATGGGAGACACACGCATACACGCCCACTTTCCAGCAGTTTTCCCAGAATGCCCACACAGCCCAGTGGTCTTGGAGAGTCAGGATTTACTCTGCCACTTCACGCTGAGCCCTGCTGCCCCGGTTTGTCAGAACCTGCCTCTGCTTGTCCTGCGTCACAAGCATTAACCCCTCTGTGTCCTGCAGGGCACAGCCTCGAGGCGGGGGGGTCCAAATCAGCCCCACCAGCACCCCTGCGTCCAGCCGGAGAGGACGGCAGCTGCCACAGCTCCCCTGCAAGGGCACGCTGGAGAGAAGTGAGTCGTCTGTCTGTCTAGGCGCACTGATGAGGTGGAGATGTGGAGATGTTTGCTCATGATGTTTGCTCAGCATCCTGCACTCTGGGTCTACAAAGAGCACGTCCAGGGGTTTATCAAAAGCTGCCGGAGTTCCAGATCTCATACTCAGTACGGCTCTTACTCTAATCGGTGATCTTTTATGGCAGAAAGATGACTGATAGTTTAAGGATAATCCAGACAACCTTTCCTCAGGCCTGGCGGCTGAAGCCTTGAATGAGATGTTTAGCGCAGACGTTTTACCAACCATACTCTCAGCATGAGAGAATCCACAGACAGAGTAGGTCTCTGTGCTAAGCCTTGGGTGTTTTGAGATCCTAGCAATAGACATGGTTTTGTCCAGAACTCAGTTGGCAGATTGTTCTGTGTCAGGTGGATGGAGTCAGAGACGGGCTACTCTTAGTCTGGCTTAGACACGATGCCATAGATCCTACCTGTGGTAAGCACGGTTGATTTCCCTTTACATTGAGAAGTGTTGTATATGTAGAGTCCCCTCGGTTTGGATTTTTACACGCTTATAAGGTGTTAGAATCCAATCATTAACTTTTTTATTTGACATTTCTGCTTTGGTTCCTTTTCTTATTCTTTCCCAGAAGATGGAGAAGAAGGACTAGAGCCTTGTGAAGGTCTGTAGCCGACGCTCAGGGCTCCTGCTTCCTTGCTCTATAGTCCGGCTCTTAGTCTTGCAGTTCCTCGACTCTCTTTCCCAAGCATCTTTCCCATTAGTTTGCAGAGTGTTCTGGTGCTCAGGCACCTTCTCAGATCTTCCCTGAGTGACTGTGCCAGCCTGCAGCATCCAAACCTTTGCTTCTGCGCTCTGCTTCTCGTCTGCCTTCTACCCCCATGGTCACTTTTGCCTTATTTCCTTCAGTTTGGTTCTTATTTCTAATGCTTTTCTGCATGTTTCAGCATTGACTATAAAGCCGTTAGCAGTTTGCGGTTTTGGGAAATAACCACCAAAAAGTTGTGGTTTTGGGAAATAACCACCTTTTATGTGATGTGAACCAACAAGGATTAGGAATTTTACTTTTTATAGCATAGATGGCCTTAAAGATGTCATCTTCAATATATGATGGTGTATAGGTGTTTAGGAAGTTTATTATAGTCGTAGTATGCTTCAAAGGGCCATCCAAGGAGTACAACATCTGTCCCGTAACTTGGAGCCAGTATTTCCATGCCTGGTCCAGAGAGCCCTCTGTCTCATTCCACTCTTCCATTGTCCTGTACTGTCTAATCTGTCTGCTGTCCTATCTGCCTTGTCTTTGTGTCCATCCTCTGCCTCATTGTCCTCATGCACAGTGGAGCCAGTGGTGGAGGTGGTGGCCCCCAAACCGATCTCACGACAGGCATCTCATCCAGGTGTGCTCTACATAATACACCCCCCCCACAGCCCTGGCCACCCCAAACTGTTGGTCCTGGATAGACTGATCTCAGACCAGCCTCCAGGCCATTCTGGCAAAGTCCAGGTTTTCAGTGAGAACCTGCTCCTCGTGTCGGTTTCTGCCCTAATTTCCCATAATGCCAACAGGTAGTACATTTCCTATTGGTGAAATTAATTGACTTTAGATATAGGATTTTATACAAGGCGGTACTTTTTATAGTCAGCACAAAGAAACCAGCTGTAATTGGTTGGACTATCGATCAGGTAAGTTCTAAATGTTAGGAAAAACCACAAGAGAAAGGTAGATCTACCTAAATAATTGTCAGAGCATCTTAGACCTCCCTTGTTTACTGTGAGGTTATGCTTGGTAGCTGCTGAATGTAAAGAATGAATATGGAGTACTGTAGATCTATCCCCGAAAAGTCAAACATCTCAGGTCATGTCACGTGGAGCCAGTATTTCCATGCCTGGTCCAGAGAGCCCTCTGTCTCATTCCACTCTTCCATTGTCCTGTACTGTCTAATCTGTCTGCTGTCCTATCTGCCTTGTCTTTGTGTCCATCCTCTGCCTCATTGTCCTCATGCACAGTGGAGCCAGTGGTGGAGGTGGTGGCCCCCAAACCGATCTCACGACAGGCATCTCATCCAGGTGTGCTATAAGAAATACACCCCCTCCCCACAGCCCTGGCCACCCCAGGGCCACCTGTCCACCCCCAAACTCTGCTGTTGGTCCTGGATAGCCTGATCTCAGGCCAGGGCTTTGGTTTGCTGGTGTCACAGCAAGGTGTGATTTTCTGGTGGATTACAGTGCACCTGCTTCCTTTTAAGTTTTATATCAATGCTTTGTTGTTCTGGTGGTTACCCTAAGATGTATAATAAGCAGCTATTTCCATAAGGTTGTTGTTAAATAATGTGTTAAATAATTAATCCTGACGGCTGAGAGCAGTAGAGAACGTTTCCTGTAGCAGACCTTCTTCTGGCATTTACTCTGACAGCCTTTTAGGTGCCCCTTAAGTACTACTTTGGTCACATCCACCTTTAGAAAAGGCAACATGGTGGACTTCTTGCATTTGAACAGTAAATCCCGAGATGTAGACCTTTGCGGAAGAATCTTCACGAGAGGAATTGGTTTCGTTTAACTTTTAAGTGTTTTTGAGGTAATTTGGGATGTAAGAATCAGCCTAAGATTCAAGCATAATAACATCCTCTCATTTCACGGACTCCAACGGCCCCAAAGACCCTGAGGAGACGCCTCAGCCTCCCCCTGTTAATGGCAGAAAAGGCAAGTGAGCCAACGTAGGACCCCGAGTGTGTGTCAGCGTTAGCGTGTGCTGCTGCAGAGTGACGGCATGACGTGCAAACTCGTGACCCCGCGTGTGCGTCAGCGTTAGCGTGTGCTGCTGCAAAGTGACGGCATGACGTGCAAACTCGTGACCCCGCGTGTGTGTCAGCGTTAGCGTGTGCTGCTGCAAAGTGACGGCATGACGTGCAAACTCGTGACCCCGCGTGTGCGTCAGCGTTAGCGTGTGCTGCTGTGGAATGACCGTGTGAGGTGCATTCTTTGACAATGAAAATAAACTGACCTCCATAATGAAATTCACTACTGGAGTTCAACCAAAATATATCTTTTAACTCGGTTTAATATACCATTATATCACATAGAAAATGTAAGCAGTACACTATACATATTCAGCTGTCGACCTGCAGATGGTGCAAGAGCTGTTTGCGTTAAAGCTGCCCATGGAATGAAACCTCCTACAGCTCTGACTGAAGAAGCAATTATCAGTCTGTTAGGACAGTGTTTCCCAATCCATTCCTCGGGGACTGGATTCCTCGTTTTTGCTCCCTCCGAGCTCCAAGTCTGATAGTCCAAATTTTTGCTCCCTTCCAGCTTCTTACTGGTAGCTGGGAGGAAGCAAAAAACTTGGAGAGTCTCCAAGGACCGGACTGCGAAACACTGTGTTACATGACTGGTGAAATGGCTACTGGCCAGTTAGCTTTATTTTCTCTAAATCTGTCTTCATTCATTAGATTACGATAATTGCATTTTTTACTGTCGTGTCTCAGTTTTAGAGTTCTGCAGTCACACTGAACTTAAGTCATTTGACATACGGAAATTATTAAGAAGCTTGATTTAAAAATATTAATTAGGAAGTTCTGCAATGAGGCCGCCATGTTTTAGTTGCAGATTATCCGGGACTGTTTTTTCTCGTGCATGTTTTCAAATGTGACGTGTCTGGCCCGTCCTCTTGCATCCTATTTACTCAGGACCTACGTGTGCTGCTCGTGCGTGCGTGCGTGCGTGCATGCGTGTGCGTGTATCGCCGCCCTCACACACTCTTTCCTCTGGTTTGCACTAGAAGTCACCTGGGAGGACCAGCAGAAAAAAGTGAACGGTAGGGTACCCCGGCAGGGGGGTGACACGCCCAGCTCCCCGGGAGCCAGGGGCTGCCCCCTCTGACCTGTTGTGTGACACCCCCCTCAGGCCCCCCTTCAGCTGTCCTCTCCTGCTTGGCTCACATGCAGACCTTCTTCCTCAGATAGTTGTTCCTGCTCCTAATCCTTTCCATCTTTACATGGCTGGGCTCTCAGTCCTGCCAGCCTCTTTTGTATTAGCCCCCCACTCCTTATATGGCATTGCTCTGTCACCTCTGTGCTGCCCTTAATGGCTGGTTCATTAAAACAGGAACCACCTGAGTAATATACAAAGTGTTACAGGATGGTAGTTTTAGGCTGAAATTCACTTCATGTGCCAATAATCCTACTAGGAGTTACCATGAAATTGGTATAATTAAAATGGTTTATGCAAATGAACACCATGGTGTCGCGAAGGTGAATTTCAACCTCAGCCAAAGCTCTCTGTAGGTGTGTGTTAGGCCTGCTGTTTGCCTGTAGGGGGCAGGATAGACGCTCGCCTGTGGGTGTCTTTGCATTTGATATCAGAGCTGCTTCAGGGTGCTAATGCAGGGGGGCGAGGCCTACATGAGTAGTATGGGGAAACCCTGGATTTATACAGTGTGCTGGGTCAGATGTTATCGATCTCCCCCTTACAAAGACAGTCTGTCCTGGCCACAGAGCCCAGGCCTGCCTAGCTGGGCATATCATATTATTAAAGTGAGATGTAAACTCCCAGTGGCATTATGAACTCACAAATGGGGAGCGGCTTTAATTAGAGGAGTGAGAGGGGAATGGATTATCGCAAGCTGAGAAGTAGCACAGGGAGGGGGGGCAGAAAGACTCTGGCTTTATTATCTGTTTGTTTTAATGCATTAACATAATTCAGGTCATTTGTCTGCAGCACTGTTTTGCATTTTTACGGAAACTAGTAGCAGTTCTTCTCTTAGACCACCGGGTGGCGCCTTTTGGTTGCACTGCGATGTAGTGGCGTGGCGCCTACCCCCATATCCTCCTATTCCTCTGCCCTGTGTCGTCACTTCAGCTATATACCAGTCAACTTCATAACTCATGAAATGGGTTCATGGCTAAATGAAAATGCCGGTGACTTCCTGCTCTCCGTGTCCTGTTGGTACTGTCTTCAGGACACACTCCGATGTAATACAGCCCTGAATTCTGGATTCAGCTCCACCCTTTAGAATGAAATTAAATTTAATAGTTAACATACTTTAAAGTATGAAATATATTTTAAATTTGTATAAAAATGCATGCTCATTCAAAACTTATGGGGGTAGGCCAGGCCCTATACAGTACAGAAACTTATGGGGGTAGGCCAGGCCCTATACAGTACAGAAACTTATGGGGGTAGGCCAGGCCCTATACAGTATAGAAACTTATGGGGGTAGGCCAGGCCCTATACAGTACAGAAACTTATGGGGGTAGGCCAGGCCCTATACAGTACAGAAACTTATGGGGGTAGGCCAGGCCCTATACAGTATAGAAACTTATGGGGGTAGGCCAGGCCCTATACAGTA
>JAODKN010000046.1:4831899-4843521 GCA_026774425.1 Petrocephalus zakoni
CACTTTATTAGGTACACTTAGCTAGTACCAGCTAGGACACACCTTATTAGGTACACTTAGCTAGTACCAGCTAGGACACACTTTATTAGGTTTCCCCACTTAGTACCGGCTAGGACTCACTTTATTATGTACACCTAGTTAGTACTGGGTAGGACCAAATTTATTAAATGTACCTAAATAGTACCAGGTAGAACCCAATTCATGGGGTACACCTAACTAGTACCGTGTATTGCCTTGAGAAGTGCTGGAAGTGTCATTGGGGACTAGTGCTTGCAATGAACTGATTTGTGTTGGTCTTGATTTGTGGAACATTTTAAGGGCTCTACCAAGATCACGCTATGTTCCCTCACGCCAACGGAGGACTGATCTTCTGTCTTGAGGTTGGCGTCAGTGCCCTGGGGATTGTCTGAAGGCCACCGGCTGTTGTAATGCTTTTCGGGTTGAGTGCGGTAATGGGAAATGAGGGGCATTGATCTGTGAGGAAGGCCAGGGCATCTTTTCTGGCTCTGGAGTGGAAGTCGTCAAACTCTCCCGACATCAGCAAGTTTGGCTTTCCTCCACAGTGAGAAATTCTTCACCCCTACAGCTATCCTGGACTGGCTGCCAGTGAGGACAGTAGAGTATGATGCAGAAATGGCTCTTGCAGTATCCCACGGGTGTGTTGGGATGTTAATCAGGTCCTTCATCTCCACCATTCTTGTGGATCTTCATTAGTTGCAACCCAGTTATTAGGTTCCAGTTAACGGTCAGGACTTCTAATGTGAAATACAACTTTTAATGGCTTCACAAGCTTCTCTTTTTCCTCACTGCCTAATTGTACTTTAGTGAATGCAGCCCACTGTTTTGAAAGAAGTGCTGCAGCTTGCGTTGATAAGTCTGCTTCTATATGAGCTGAATTACTGAGGGGTTGTCTAGCTGTTGTGTAAGCAATGCACTCAGGTGTTTGTTATGGTTTTCCTGTAAATGGACTGCTAACTTCATAGCTTTAATGCTTTATCAACTCGAACGCTTGCCGATCTGACATCCACCTGTTTCACAATCTGCTATGATCGCCATAAATAGGAATGTTTACTTTTCCCCATTCAGAGTCAGATGAGATTCTCCTCACTGCTCCGTGTTGCTGAAGAACCGCACAGTGGTTTTTAACTCCCCTGATAAGCACCTTCTGCTTTGGTCTCGTACCTCAAGCTGCAGAATGGTGTACAGACTCTTGCTTTTCGGTTTTCCTGTCGCTGTGGTTTGAGGCTAAAGAGTCGGTTTAGATGAAGGCCTTCTTAGCACTATCTTTGGCCACAGTCACCAGTTCTCCTGCTTCAGATCTTGGGTCCTGAGAACAGACTGATGGAGGAAGTACCAGGATGAGAGCGAATGATACACATGCTAATGTCCCATACATAATAAGAACGTTAGCTTAACGATGCCCTTTTCTCCCAGTCACTGTTCCATGCGGTATGCTGTACACTGTAGGCTGTTCTTCCCCCAGGCTGCAGAAACTCACGTTTCCCTCCAGGGGTCGCTTGTATGAAGCTGGGGCAGCAAAAGACCCCCCCCCCCAGCACTTATTGTCTGTGTTTGTAATGACTGTGGGGGAAGGGTACACATAAGTACTATACAATCGAGAGGAGGCCATTCAGCCCATCAAGCTTGCTTGATGCAATTCTCCCTTATATTGAGCTGGGAAATCACTATTCCTGCTGTGTTCAAGAGAGAACCTTCTGGTGCTGTTCAGAAATGCAGCCCACCGCTGCGGTACCGCTGGTTTACCTTGATGTTCCTCAGACGCCGGCCATCATGATGCTTATCAGTGGACTCAGTCTCTCCCCTCGTACCGGGAATCCCCTCTCCTCAGAGGTGCTGCCTGGCCCACTAAGGGCAGCCAAGTCTTCCTTGTCTGTTTCCTGTTGTGTATCTTCAATTGTTTAAGAGTGAGTAGCACTCCAGTGTTTTGGGTTGTACCCCAAGGCCTGCATGCGGGGTCTGCATGTTCTCCCTGTGTCTGTGTGAACATCTTGAGGCATGCATTAGGTGTTGTGTGCTCTATGTGGGGGCTGGCATCCTGTCCAGGGTGCAATTTCCTGTTGGATGACCCTGCACAGGAAAGGTGGATGAGGATGTCTGTGTTTCTCAGCTGTGTTTCTCCCATATGAATTCGTTTTCTTGACAGCTGCGTCATCACCTCCCACCAATCTGGCATCTCTGTGGTAATGAGTGGGGTGTCAGAGTCACACCTGCCACCATGGGCCCTCTAACAGGGACCTTATTTTGGTGCAAATGAATCAGTCAGCAGTCCTCCTTGTTAGAGGAGGCCTGTGACAGTAGAGGCCTTCGCCTTGGTGGTGATCACAGTTACCAAACACCCTTTTTCCTGTGATTTTAAAAATAATAAGTGGAACTTATTTTCACCTTGTCTGTCTCTGAGGCTTATATCCTCATTAGAGAACATCTTTAAGGTATGATGTGGCCTCCTACTTTAGCGTCATGTCAGCCTGTTTCACTCTTAGCTGTATGTAAATACTCAGTACTTGGATGATTTGGGGCCTTCCCCCTTCTTGCTATGGGGGGAGGGGGCACAGGAGTGCTCAGTCATGGAGGTCCATGTTAAAAGGATGCACATTAGTCTGCATGTCCAGAGAGCCTCCCGGTTCCCCCCACATCCCTGCATCCTCGCATCCCTGCATCCCTGCACCCCGGCACCGTGACCAGCCTATCCTGTAGTCCACACTCCACCAGCTGAAATCTTATATCTCTCCTGCCCCTATCCTCTCCCATCTGTCTCCAAACCCCCATCCTTCTCTTCCTCTGACCCCCCCCTCCTTTATTTCTCCTTTATCCCACCATTGCTGACAGTGACTTTGCATCCAAAATGAAAAACAGGCAGGCGGGTGTGTCTGGGGCCAACATGACGAAGAGCACCAGCATCGGAGGCGACATGTACCGCCTGGAGCGGCACGACGGGAGCCAGTCGGACACGGCGCTGGGCGGCGCCGATGAGGAGGAGAAGAAGAGACGCTCCAGCCTCGGTGCCAAAATCGGGGCGATGGTGGGCCTGTCACGAAAGAGCCGGAGCACATCTCAGCTCAGCCAAACAGGTACAAACATGGCTCAAGCTCAGGGTGCAGCTGGTAACCTGAAAGTAATGGCAGTGTAGAACATGAAACCAACGGGAGTGTAGAACTGGAAATCAGTGGCAGAACCTGAAATCAGTGGCAGTTTAGAGCCTTAAATCAGTGGCAGCTTAGAACCTGAAACCATCGGCAAGGTGGAACCTGAAACCAATTGTGTGGTGGAAATTGAAACCAAAAGCAGTGTAGAACATGAGAACAACACTGGGGTAGAACCTGAAACCAACAGTGGAGGAAAACCTGAAACTAACAGTGGTGTAGAAACTGAAAACAAAAATGTAGAATGTGAACACAACAATGGGACAGAATCAGATAATCAATGGTGGTGGAGAACCTGAAACCAACAGAGGTATGGAACTTGAAACCAAAGGTTGCATAGAACCTGAAACCTTTGGCTGTGAAGAAAATTGAACAGACTTTAAAGTAGAACATGACACGGCTTACACTGAGGATGATGAAATCTGAAATCTCACGTGAAGAGTCTGAATGGTTGAATAGATGCTCACAAGTAAGCTAACATAATTTAATTCCAATTTTTAGTGTGAAATACATGAAAAACAACCAGAATGAAAGACATCAGGAAATTTGTTCTGAATTTGAAATTGCTGTGCACTAAATCATTACACATCTTAGTCCGAGCAAGTTTTGTTCTTGTTCCCGTTCAGTATCACTCCTTAAAATATTGTTGCAGTCTGAAGGAACACTGTTGCATTCAGACACATAAGCAGAAGCTGGGTCACCTCGGAAACGCCTGTCCCAGATAAAGTTCCAGCAGGGCCTGCACAGTGGGGACAGGCTGAGCCGTGGCCTACTTCAGTAGCTTCACCCAGAGGGCCCGACCAGCCGTCTGCAGAGAGCACAGATCCTCACGCTCAGTCTCATTTAATAGGATTATTCCAGACCTGGTGTTCCGCTGGGAGAACATCTCTCCCCCCAGTCTAGCTACCTTGAGCTGTAGTTACAAGTTTTCTTAGTATATGAGTTTCTGTTAATATTATGAAAAACATGCAGATAAAATGATTGATATTGTTATTTAAAGCAGAGAATTTTGTTTGGGTTAATGATGCGTGACCCCTTGGTGGATTAGAAAAGCTCCAGAGAAGGACAGTTCAGCTCTGGTGATACATCTTGCTCCCCCGTGACGATGCGCAGACCCCCATGGCCCCGCAGCTCAGTGACTTCATCACACCATGTCATTCCAGGCTGGGATTGATGAAGGTCCCAATCTAATGTTCACTGAGGGCAAACGGTCTCAGTCTCTCAGTCTCGCTGTCATGAGATTCACATCACACTTTATAATTGTAATTAAATGTGTAATGTGTAATTAAATAACAATGTATGAAGTTGCCACATGACAGGTGTCCAGTTTTAGGGTCCGGTGTTCTCTTAATGTTCGCGTCACTTTTATCCGTTGCTGAAAACTTTAGTACAGGCTGTGACTGTTTGCACAGACAAAAGAGCGAGCACAGCCAGCACAGCCTAGATGCAACATTGGGATCTGAGCAGGGGGAGAGTGTAAGCACTGGTGAAGAGTCTATAAGTCTATATTTGACATTTTGTAAATGACACTTTACCCCTGCCGTGGAACCCACACGCAATGAGGAGAACAGCCACGATTTACAGAAAAAACTATGTCATGGTTGTTCGAGAGCTAGGTTTGCTCCAATTTCAGTGTAACATTGCAACCTGAATATTAAATTACTTCTGGAAAGATACACAATTTCATGCTTAGATATTTGGCGGACTCTTTTCTGTAGAGAGAATAATAAAAATAGTATAAGTATTAAGTTCATTAAGCAATCAAGAGCATCCATGGCCAATAAGTTAGTAAGTCTGTGACATCCTGTGTTGGTACATGTTTGCTGCTTAGAACTTAGCATTTGTATTAGAAGTACACCCTAGGTAGGGAATCAAATGTCCCAGCTCTTCACCTGCCCGCTGTGTATCCATAAAGTTTCCAGAGGTTTCCATCTTCAGGATGTCCATATGAAAATGGTCAACTCCAAGAATGATAGATTTTGTGTCACTCAGGGACCACCTGACAGCCTTCCATTTAATGTAACCCCATTTCTTTTCCTGTGAAGTCTGTGGTCTTCAGATTGTCACCTTTGTTCGGTTTTGTTCAGCTTTTGCATACGTGCTTGGTGAGGTTCTCGGGATCTAGGTTATAGGAGCGTTTTCCATGGCTTGTCAGAGAAAGGACACACCTGCACAATCAGCTGTGTTAATTAGACCTGCAGTAACTTGGATCTAGTCATGCTTGAGTAGGCAGTAAATGTATCGCTGTGGTAATTTCTACTGAGCGCAGTACGGAAGCTGTCCGTGTCTTGCTGTGAATCTGTGGTGTTAATAAGCAATTTTCTTATAAGTGGCTTTGACTTGAGAATGACCCCTGACTTGGGGTTTGGAGATTGACCACCATCTCAGCTTATTTAGATGAGTCGGCCCATCTTTTCTGCTAAAAGTCGCATATGTTTCTGACATTCCTGCAGCTGTTGAGCTTGAAAGAGACCTTTTGAGTGCTGATAAAATACCGTTCCTCACGGCCAAAGCCACCAGGTACGAGGTGTGGAGTAACCATGGTCCTGGTGAGAGCTTAAGGTCTCTGGTTCATGTCGGCAGAGTGATTTCATCGTTGGACAAGACCGTTAACCCCCAATTGCTTTGGATAAAAGGCCCCGCTAAAGCAAAATAAATGCAACTTTTCAGGTGACAGGTGTGCAGCTCATGGGAAACGTGTTGTCTGGAAAACAGGGGAACTTTTGTGTGATTCTCTACCTCTGCATCACAGATATTAATTATGTACGGTCAGGCTTTCCCCAGAAAGTGAAAGCCATGGTGTATCCTACTATGAAAAGACCGATAGATCAGTGCTGCCATCATCAAAAATGCATGAGCACCAAGCAGCAAGCCTTCTCAAATTCCGCCTTAACTTATCAGTTAATTACATAGAACGGCATTCATATGCTGTCTGAGATGTCAAAGGGTTGTGTCTCAACTGAGTTTGTGCTTTTATTTAACATCCAAGGACCATGACCAGGGTTCGACTGGGATTAAAATATGACTCTGGATTTTGCCCTACCTACCTATGATAAAATTGGCCATTTGGGGGGGGGGGGGTACCCACCATGATCATTTTTGCAGCTGAAAACCCCAACAGTTCATATGCTAGATGGCCAGTCCGCCCGGACCCATAACTGCCTGTCCAGTACTGGGTCACGGCACTCTGATTCCTCAAAAAGGTCTGTTATAATTCCCAGTTGTTAAAGGGGAATTATAATGTCATGGGAAGGCCCCTGTTTTGCCCCTAAAAGGTGTGTTTAAAAGTGTTTAAACAGGTGAATTTTTCAGGGAGTCTTTGGGGTTACGGCATTTTACCAAACAGATGTGCGTCCACATGTCAGCCTCCGTGTCTCCTGGATGACTTTGCTTAACACGGACTTTCTTGTCACAGGTGTGTTTGTACAGAAAGCTTAAACCTTAATGACTTGCACTTCTGGGAAACGGACTTCCATAGTCCCAGGATGTTAAAGGAGCTTCATGGTGCAAGGATCTGTAAAACATTTGCAAGTATTGTTTATACAGCTGGTGACGACGGACTAGCCTCAGAGCCTGGCTGGCGTCTATCAGCACAACACTTTGGCCGAAGGACCTTCTCTGATGTTCTGGGGCGTGAAGAAGGAATTCTTTGCGTTCTTCTGCCATGAGCCTTCCTTCTGCCAGCTATTATATCAAGTTGTTGTGTGTCAAAATTGGAGAGAGGCGCCTCTTTGATCAGTAGGTGCCCTTGATTCTGTGTTGGTCACGCAGTAAGTGATTGAGTAGGTGAGAAAGAGATGTAAGTAAGTAGCACCTCTTACTGAAACTCAGTCAAATCGACGTTTTCCCTGAGATGTCAGTGCATGACATATGATTTGTTAGCACTTCAGGCTGTTCTGTTGGTCATTTCAAAAATTGGGAAATCTGTCTTTTGAGGTCTTTTCAAGAGGAAAAGGTTCAAACGCTTTTTCAGTTCTTTGGGACTGGCTCTCAAAGTACTTCTGCACAATTTAGCCTTGCCAGGTGAAGTGGATCTCTTTTGAAAGGTCGTGGATCCTGTGGAATGGGCCCTTCTCCTCTTGTGTTTACTTTCTTTCATTCTGACTGGAGGGTGTAATTCATAGTGTGCTGCTCTGTACTGCCTCATTCATTACACACATTCCTGGAATATGACTCTAAATGTTAACTGGTTTAACTGTAAGATGCTAGGTTTATATATTCCTCTATTTTGGTTCATTCCTAAGAGAGGCCATGGACGGGCAACTCCCGGACTCTGCGAGGAGAACTGGCACCTACAAGGCACCACTTGGCCCCAAAGGGTCTGGTCCACCTCCTTTTTATTGACTTCCTCTCTCCAGAGTACTCTGCACCACTAGCTGGCAGTGACAGACCTTTCACTTGAAGACCTTATTATTCATTTGCTTCCTTGGAGAATGACCCCCCCCCCCTTTCTGTAAGGAGGTGGAACATCGTGCTCCTCTTGGCCAGCCAGTGATGGCAGTGATGGTGGGGTGATCTCCAAGAGAGCAGGGGCCTCGTTTCACACGGAATTATGCCACAGCGTCGCGTATCGTTTTCCTATCTGTGGCAGCTCCTCCCCCGGCTGTCAAACTCATCACTCACCTTGAACCACTTAACTTGCGGAACGTGCGCTGAAGACCGTCATCGTCTCCCCTTCCTTGTCATTATTTTTCAATTATCCTCTTTATATTATCCTTGACACACAGGGTGCTTAATTTCTATGCCCAGAAATAGCTTTGCAGCCATCTAAAAAAGTCCATAATTACAAACGAGAGAGGAGCTGCTTGATACATGAAGCTCATAAAGATGGGTCATCATACCAAGCATACCAGTCATGCCAATGCCAGCACCACGGCCACGGACTGTGCCGGTCTGCACACAGATATAAGCATGTGAAACACACTGTGATCGTCCTGTTTGATGATGGTATATTTTTAACTTCTAATACCCCACATAGACTCCTGTCCCACTTACATGACTAACTTCTCAGCCTTGGTTCTTCAGATCTCAGAAGAGAAAATGGACTGAGATGAAGCCTCCGTTTTCCGGTGCCCTGCTCATCCTCTTTTTATCCCTCGTGTGAAATGCCTGCCTTGATGAAAAGGTTTGCATTTTGACATGTTCCACTGCACAGTTCATTCTCATTCAGAAAATCGACGCACGTCTTCTAAAAGTACCTGATTATTCTCTCTTTCTCTCTGTCATTCTTCAGCCTGAGTGGTTTCAGTATTTTGTGGCTCTGTGCTGGTGGATGACAGGTGTGACTGTATGAGACCGTTGGACACACTGCTTGGCTGAAATGCCACGTCCATATTTATTAAAGCCATTATGGCTGAACCCTCTGTCTCCCTCTGATTAAGCATCGATTGTTCATGGAGGCTCTGGATCTGTCCTGACCACAAATGATCCTTCCCAGGGACACTGTGGATCTGTCTTGATTGCAGTTGATCCATCACATCAATGCTGGTGATGTTATAAAATCAACTGCAGTGTTTTTGACCCAGTCAAATGGGATACTGGTTACCATGACATATTTCCAGCTTTGTTTTCTTTCCATTTATGGTACGCTGTTTGCTGTGGCACGAAAAAGACAGTGGTAGTGTGAAAAAGGGGGACCCTTGCTGGTGACAGGGGAATGTAAACTTCTCCACCAGCGCAAGATTTGGTGAAGATGTCTAGGTAGGTAGCTGAGCTTGTCGCAGAAGCTGGAACGGAGGCATATCTCCAGGCAGACCTCCTTGTTGCGGCTGATTGGCTGCCGGTTGGCTAAACACAGTGTGATTGGCTGCTGAGCAGGGAATTGTCTGCCCCAAGAGCCCCCCTACAGCCAATCTCTATGCTGAGGGGGTGGGGCCTGGGGCAGAGCATGGGGAGGCAGTAGTAAGCAGTGCGGTGGAGCCCGGCACAGACACAGAGCAGTAGGACCGGCGGACTTTGGGGCTGGCCTCTTGGTTGAGTCCTGGGCGTTCCGGCTCTGCAAGGCCCCGGGAGGTTTGGAATGGGCAGGCAGGGACACGCCGCCACACGCATACAGCACACCGCCAGCCGACATAGCCTGTCTGCCTCCTTTGAGGCACTTGCCATTTACATTCCCTGCATGAACTCCTTTGACGAGGAAGACGAAGGTAAGACCCCTCCTGTAACTCCCCTCCTCCCAGGGTTCTGCCAGGGGGGTGCAGCTATCTACTGTGCTTTATGGAGCAGGTCTGGTGTGATGACAGAGGAAGACATGAGAATCCTGCATTGTGTTGCTCTTGGCATGAAATTGTGCGTAATGGAAATGCTGTATTTCAGTGTTTGATACATGAATATGATCTTCAGTAGACATGACAAGATGTGTACTTAATATGCACTTATACATATATAGTAACATGTAACTGGTAGCATGCACTGTGTCAGGTTAGGGTTAGTGTGCTATGACACCAGTAGAGTGTGCTATGTGGTTAGTGTGTAACATTGGTGGAGTGTGCTTTGTGGTTAGTGTGTAACACTAGCAGAGTACACTGTGTAGTGAGTGCGTAGCACTGGAGGACTGTACTGTGTAGTTAGTGTGTAAAGCTGACAGAGTGTGCTGTGGGGTTAGTGTGTAACACTGGCAGAGTGCGCTCTGTGATTATTGTGTAACACTGGCAGAGTGTGCTGTGTGGTTAGTGTGTAACACTGGCTGGGTGCGCTGTGTGATTAATGTGTAACACTGGCAGAGTACACTGTGTGGTTAGTGTGTAGTACTGGCAGAATGTGCTGTGTGGTTAGTGTGTAACACTAGCAGAGTACGCTGTGTAATGAGTGCGTAACACTGGAGCACTGTACTGTGTACTTAGTGTGTAAAGCTGGCAGAGTGTGCTGTGTGGTTAGTGTGTAACACTGGCTGGGTGCGCTGTGTGATTAATGTATAACACTGGCAGAGTACGCTGTGTGGTTAGTGTGTAACACTGGCAGAATGTGCTGTGTGGTTAGTGTGTAACACTAGAAGAGTATGCTGTGTAATGAGTGCGTGACACTGGAGGACTGTACTGTGTACTTAGTGTGTAAAGCTGGCAGAGTGTGCTGTATGGTTAGTGTGTAACACTGGCAGAGTACGCTGTGTGGGTAGTGTGTAACACTGGCAGAGTACCCTGTGTGGTTAGTGTGTAACACTGGCAGAGTGTGCTGTATAGTTAGTGTGTGACACTGGCAGAGTGCGCTGTGTGGAGTGAACTGTAACAGGTCCAGTGCAAAATCAGATGCAGCTCTGAAGTTTTACACACCTTTCATTCAGCATTATAACCTCAGTTCATATCCCAGTATAACCAGTTGATATTCCAGTGTAACCAGTTTAGCCAATCAGAGTAATGCGTGGGGGGACAATGGGACCATGAGGCAACGACACCGACCCAGGAGGTCGGCAGCCTCTTAAAGGGGCAGACCAGCGGATGATCTGCGACGGTCTTTCCCTCAACACACCATGACGATTTTCGTCAAGTAAAATATTACACTGTATTTTCAAAGTAAATAATTTAAATCTGTTTTTAAAGGTATGTATTAAAAAGTCATGTTTAAGAAAATATACTAACGAGTCAAAACGTTATGACCACCCCTGTGTGAAGCGAATCATGTTGACTGTTTCATAAAAGGGATGCATGTCAGGGTCTGGGATGTATTAGATGGCAAGCCAACATTCAGTCCTCGTAGCCAACATGGTGAATGCAGAAGAAATGGACAGGGGTATAGATCTGAGTGACTCTGATGAGGGCCAAATCATTGTGGCCAGATGACTGGGTCAGAGCATCTCCAAAACGGCCAGGCTTGCAGGGAACTCACAGTCGGCCATGGTGAGTTCCTCTAGAGAGTGCTAGCAGCCAAGCTACCAACCCATCCATGTGAGATGTGAATGTAGACTGTCCCCGAAGGCCTCGATTCCCTCGATTCCTGCTACTTGTGCCATAGTAGCCCTTCTGTTGGCTCCTACCAGACGGGACTGTAAGCTACACGGTAAGTAAGTTTAGCGTGTAATATTTTTTCACAAGATAATCAACATTATTTGCTTCACGCGCGCGTGGTCACAATGTTTGGGTCATCGGGGTATGTGAGTCGTAGGAGCTTCCAGACTTTCATGTGGGGCGTGCTGACTGTGAGATTGAGGGTAGTAGCAGAGAAGATACTCATGTTCTGCATGGTGAATAAGCCCTTCTTGTCCATCCTGGGTCCGCTAAGTGAGAGCAGCAGCCGCTGTGACCGGGTAGCAGCCAGGTCCAATGGTTGCCTGACAAGCATGACAAGCAGGTATCATGACAAACGTCGCTCATTGTGGACCCCCTTCCAGAGTGTGTTCATGCATAGAAAGTAGGGCCCTTCAAGCAATCTCGGTCTTTTTTGAAGCTAATGGAACCAGTCCAGTTCCCAGTGTGAGCAGTGAACCCCGTGAATCTCATAAATCAAGCATAAAGGTCACTCAGAGCTT
>JAODKN010000046.1:4843572-4879876 GCA_026774425.1 Petrocephalus zakoni
GATTTATCCAGATGCAGTGATTTATCCAGTTGAATGTGGGTGGAGACTCTCAGACCATTTCAGCCACCTCTCCTGTTTCCCGACAGAAGGTGGGAAGAAGTCGCACAGCAACGTGCAAAGGAGCGTAGAGACTGGGCTGGCGGTGGAAATGAGAAATCGCATGACCAGGCAGGCCAGCCGTGAGTCCAACGACGGGAGCATGAACAGCTTCAGCTCCGAGGGAAAGTAAGCTGGCCAATCTCTACCCTGGCCCACTCCTCCTGGTGGTCCTCAGTGTGTCAGTGTGGGACCAGATTAGATTTCGCTTGTTCTTCTCACTCACAGCCTCATCTTCCCCAACGTGAGGCTTTCATCCGACAGCCAGTTCAGCGACTTCCTGGATGGGTTAGGCCCCGCCCAGATTGTCGGGAGGCAGACACTGGCCACGCCCCCCATGGGTAAGTGCTCATATTCCTAGATAATCGGATGCAGAAGCTGAGAGCAAATGAAGAAATGACGTCTGATGGATGCTGTTCCTACAGGAGACATCCAGATTGGCATCGTGGTGAAGAATGGGATGCTGGAGGTGGAGGTGATCCGGGCTCGGGGGCTCGTGGGGAAACCCGGGTCCAAGGCCCTGCCAGGTGAGCTGGCTGCCAGCCAGATGCCTTGTACATGCGCTAAGGGACGTGCATTTTATTATGGAGGTATTGCTATATATACATAATGCATGAGCACTTATCTTTGTTTGTAAGCTAAGCGACATGTCCCCTCCTGGAATTTATTCCTGCTTAGGTCACTGTGCCACCTACTGAGTACACATGCATGTGTGTTTTAGTGTTTGTGATGCTGTTATATTGAGTCATCTGTGTGAAATTACTGATGAGATGTTTTTTTAATAAACTGTGGCCCGTGTGCTACGGGGCTGTCCAGGGACAGCTAGCTCCTCACAACACTCTATGCCAATCTCTCCCCCACCCCTTATCCATCGCTTCCCTGCATTTTGCCCCGCCTCCACACATCTCATGCCCCACCCCCACACAAATCTTGCCCCGCCCCATACATGTATCACCCCGCCCCCACACATCTCGTGCCCCGCCTCCATGCATATCTTGCCCCGCCCCATACATCAATCAACCCGCCCCTCGCTGGTATCTCACCCGCCCGCTGTCTCTGTGGTCACTTTCTTCTCACAGCGCCCTACGTTAAGGTGTACCTGATGCTAAACGGAGCCTGTATTGCCAAAAAGAAGACGAAGACTGCGAGAAAAACCCTGGAACCACTCTACCAGCAACAGCTGTCTTTTCAAGAAGGTCCATCAGGGAAAGTCCTGCAGGTACGTCCAATGGGTCTGATCGCAACCGTAATGTCGCTATATATGTGAATCACCTGTATATAATATATATATATATATATATATATACACACTTAGCAGTGCTGTATGTGTTATATATGTAAGTATAACATCTTCCTCTGTTTTTTTTCTTGACAGATAATTGTGTGGGGAGACTACGGACGCATGGACCATAAATCATTCATGGGAGCCGTTCAGATACTTTTAGATGATTTAGACCTGTCCAACATGGTGATTGGCTGGTTCAAACTCTTTCCCCCGTCGTCCTTGGTGGATTCGACGCTGGCACCTTTAACTCGGGGTGCCTCCCAGACGTCCCTGGACAGCTCGTTGACGCCAGTTGCCAGGTCATAGCAGTGCGAGGACGGGTTAGCGCGTTAGCAGCTAGCAGCATGGGAGCGGGCGGCCCGCCGCTGTGTGACACTGCATGCTCCACGTCATGTCTTCTGAGCTTGTTTCTAGGGACGCCGAGATGTTTTCGGCGAGCATGGAGCTCTGAGCGTCCCTACAGCGAGTAGCAGGCTGCAAGGACCCGGACCAGAATGAAGTTTCATCACAATCTCAAGCCATGGAGAAAAATAAGCATAAAATACTGCTGAGAAGTGACTCTACAGACGATCTTTTTTGAACAAAAGCAAGCGGTTGTTTGTGTTTTTCTTTTTTTTTTGTCTGTTTCTTTTTTGTCTGCGTCCACGCTGTACTTAGCGGGGGGAGGGGGGGTGATTGTGTTTCTTACCAGATGCTTGGTGATGCCATGCCAATAAACAACCAACAGCGGGCCAACGGCAGACTGCCAAGTGAGGAAGGAGAGGCAGAGGTCCCATTACCTCCAGACACACGCACACGAGCTCGGCGATGAGAGCTGCTAGGGCCTCCAACCCGGCACTGAAGTGACCCTCTGATCTCTGTTCCTGTGTTCGAAAAGGACCTTTTTTTGCATGGACACAAATTTACTGAAGCTGAAAAAAAAAATAATTTTCTTGAAGCTGCAACTTGCAGAAAAAGAAACAAAGAGATCAGCCATTTTCAACCGTTTATATTGTTTTTAAAGATGAATTTGACTAGTGCATGGTTTCCACAGCGAGCAAAAGCAGCAGCGGGATGAGGGGCCGCGTCAGTCGCCCCCCCCCCCGGGGGCCCTTCGTTAGTCTGTATTTTTACAGGCGCTCCTCTAAGGGAATCTACAGGCAAACTTCTTAGGTTATGTTAAAAAAAAAAAAGTACTTGTTCAAGTGACAAAGAGAAGATGAAAATAAATGTAACATATTTATTTCATTGTAAAGGTGCAAGCCTTATGACCACCAACATTATTGTGCAAATTGTACACCCCACCTTGGGTGTCTCCCCCCTCCCCGACTCTCTGGCTCCCTCTATCGACTTCCCCCAGATACGCAGAGATCTGTCAGGGCTGTACGTTATATCACACCTCTCTGTTACACCACTTTCTTTAAATGGGCTTTGTTTCGTTTTAACGAGCATGTTGAAATGTTTTCTGTTCTTTTCTTTGAAACGCGCCTTGGGCTCCTTAAGAGTAAACCCGCATGTTTTGATAGAGGGGATATTTCGCATTGTTACAGTTTGGTGTACAGTGCATGTAAACTACATCACTCCTTCACCTTGAATTAAATTCTGCAGAAAATCAGTGGCTCATGGTTTGTGAGCAAACAGTTCAGACACCCAAGGAAACGTTTTAACTCCATGTTTGATATCATGATATCATTTAGAGCAGGACATATTATGATTTTATTTGACAGTTATACATCTTAATTTAATTTCACCACCATGTATCCCTGATTTTACAAAAATGCATTATTTTCATTTCACTTGCATGTAGCATGATTTACAATAATACATTATTTAATTTAAACTGCATGTATCATGATTTTACCATAATGCCTCGTGATTTCATTTCACCTTCACGTATAATGATTTCTCTGTAATGCGTCACTATTTAATTTAACCTCCATGTATCCTGGTTTTCCCATAATGCATCATGATTTAATTTCACCTCAATGTATCATGATATCATTCTGGTCTAAAATGCATAAGTAAAGGAGAAGCGTTTAACCTTTTACCCAAGTCAGCCTAAAAAGCTGTGGCTTGTAGTCATGTCCAAATGGGTCTCGAAGGAGGCACCAGCTCCATTTGGTGGCAGGCTGAGGTGCGACCCTCCGTAACGGGAGGGAATGCGATGTCTCATGCAACTCAGACTGACGCCACACATCTGACTTCAAAACAGGAAACTGCTACAAAACATTTACTTCAAGTTCCTTCTTATTTTTTTAATAAAATTTATTTGCTCTATTTAGTTATTTTACAGACGAACCACTACATGATGAAATGTATTTATTAATGCTTTCCTTAAATGGGAATTACAGACACAGAAAAAGATAAAAACCTTTTAAATAAAACAGAGACATTGTTTTACTTTATTGAAAAAGAAAATCAGTTACGGCTTGGGGAAGCACACTGAAAACTTTGTTCTTCTAAAAATAATGTTGTTGTCTGGAACTGTACACATCAACTGATGTTCTCAGTGTGAATTGATGAACTGCATTTTTCCCTATTGGGATACGAATCATGATTCAAGAGAAAATGGAAGTGTTATCTGCCATTTCAAACGCCTTTTTGTAGCACAAATGTGTTCCCGCCAAGGCCATGTCCTACAGTATGTCTGAATAAAAATATTCATGTACGTTATTTTTCAAATTCAAATAAAAATCGAAATATAACAGAACCTTGCTTCTGTCTCAGGCTGCCTCTCGCTACCACCCTGTAAATAAACGATAAATGATTGTTAATATTGTCAGGGTTGCCAACTTTGGTTGGCTGGCTGGTGTGAGATTTTCAACTGGAGACAAGTCTGCACACACACTGTTGTGCCAGACGTTTTAGAATTGACAATCCCGATACTGCCACACGTAAGTACGATTTATTTTGTTCTTATATGGCGGCACACGTATCGGAAGGCTTCTGGATGACATAAAGAAGGTAGAAATACACATCTAGCTTGTGCTAACATGGCTAGTTAAACCCGTGTTAGCTTGGTTAAATTGCAGGTGAATTTGTTAGGCCCAGATGTCATAGTATGTAAACATTAATAAAGAATGAACTACAGACTCTTCTGCGTGTGTATGTGTGTTAGATACACAAAATGCATAGTTACTATATAAGTACAATATAAACACAGCCGGGTAGTGAATAGTTAAAATGCAAAATGCATTAAAATGCAAAAGACATTTAGTATCGACCATTAGCTTGTGAATGTTTGCATTATGTGTGCGCGTGCTGCCATCTAGTGTGAGTTTTCTTAAACACAAAAGTACTTCCAGTATTTATCTTTTGTATATGGGAATAATTTACAATAACACAGATATTAGCTATACACAGCATAATTAAACTGGGTTTCATTATAGTAACAGAGTTCACTTGTGTATTTTATGAACTTCAAATATTTTTATGAATCTTCCACATTTGAAATATCTCATGATCAGTGTTACTCAAAAAAGTAATCCATTACAGACCAGTTCAGGTCCAGAAAGTTGAGCAGCTGAGCAGTCTGTGACTGACTCTTTAAGCTCAACTGGTTGGTTGAAAGAAAGCTTTGGTCTGGATTTGTACTTTTTGGACCTGAACTGGTCTGTAATGAATTACTTTAGTGATAACTTTCCCAATGCTGCTCAGAATCCTTCAGAAGGAGTAGAGGAAACCCAGATCTGCTGCCAATGCCATTATCCATCCCTGCATCTTCTGCTGGCCAGTATCATGCTGAGGCGGTCAGAGTAGACCACTTTTTCCAAGGACCACGCTCTGTGTTAACTTCTTCTGGGGGTTCCAAACCAGCTGATATAATCCTTCCAACATGTGCTGGGTCTGCCCCGGGGCCCCCACCCAGTGGGGTGAGCCAGCTGCCTTGGTAGCTGACCAAGTGGGATCCCTATGAGGTCCAAGCTGATGAGAAGGAGCAGCAGCTCCATTTTGAGGTGCCTCCAGGCTGCTCAGCACCTCACTCTCTCATGGAGAGAGAGGAAGAAACCTGCTGCTCCATTGAGAAGCCTCATTTTGGCCACTTGTAATTGTGACCTTGTTTATCACCCACAGCTCCTGACTGCAGGTGTAGTTTGAGTCCTAGAACCATGAGCTGCCACATCTCAACTGTACCATCATTAAGCTGTCAGTCTTACATCTTCTCTTACAGTCACTAGAGAACAAGGTCTCTAGGTACTTACTGGATGTGCTCTGATTACCTCCCACAGTCCAAACACATAGGGTTAAGGCAAGTGGGAGTCCATTACTGTGTGACTCTGAGTGCCCTGCAATGGTCAGGTATCCCCAGCCTTGGCATCAGCCTTGTACTGGTTAAAAGTGCTAAGGATTGATGTTTACATTTTTTTTGGCAGCTCAGTCCACAGACAGGCTGCTTGGTATTGCAGAAAAGTTACTCAGTGGTTGCCCTGGAGGGCAGCACTGAGCTAAACACCCATCGGGCTGCTGTGCTGAGTGCTCAGAGCCAAGCCCTACCAAGGCACATGGTGTCCCCTACTGGAGAGAGAACAACCAATCATGGCAAATTAATGGATTCGGTCTTAGTTCACCTGCCTTTAATCTAGTTCATAATTCCGTAAGTAAGAATTATAAGGTGCGATACGTTGTGTTCTAGATAGCTAAGCTGAGACATACTGAGCTGTTAAAGTCCTGATGAAGGGTTTGGTAATAATCACGGTCGTGTATTTAATAATGAAATAAAGCAGCCGAACTATGGAAAATATCAGTAAATTTATACACATTTGTATGTCCAGTAGCATGGATGTCTTGAGACAAAGACGCTGTAAAGATATGCTTGTCTATCTTCCGCTGATCGGATGAATCGTTTGAGAGCGCTAGGAGACCACATCCATCACTCTGCTCCCCACCTGCTTCCTGTGCTGGGCCATTGTAACCATGGAGACCACGGCTCTCTGTCTCAGTAATGATCAGTTGCTTAAATGGGAGGCTGGCACTGTGGCCTCAGACCTCAAGGCTTTGGAGTTCAAATCCTGCCTGCGCTCTGTGCGGCGAGCTTGCATCTTCAGCCTTTGTTTTTTTTTCTCATACGGTCCCAAGACATGCATTTAGGTTAATCAGAATTTCTAAATTGCCTGTAGCATATGGTTTCGTGTTTGCGTGTACGTGCCCAGCAATGGACCCCTGTCTCCCCCAGCATTGCACCCTGTGCTGCCTGGGAGAGGCTCCAGGCCTTATCCCTGACCAGGATAAGCTTTTGGAAGATGGATGAGTAGATGTTTTAATGGACTCACTCACAAAGTCAGTGAAATAGATATTGATGGATCTCTGGAAGCCTGGACCTGAGGCAGGACTTTACTTAGCAAGATGGGCGGAGCCTCTGCAAAGAGGAAAAAAAAACAATTAGCTGGGCGTCTTATTGGTCCCCCATCTGATGAGCGCTGATTCTCTGCGTATTAGTAAAATACAAATAAGTGGCCACGCAGCAGCCTTGACCTATCCGTTTCCGGGTTGCTGCGTGGTGAGTGGTGCAGCGTGCTTGTTCACGGCCCAGCACATGGCCGGTAACACGTGGTGGTGCTCTCCACACGCCTACCCTACAGCCGTGTGACTGGGACACACACCGGGCAGAAACACGTGTCCCTCGTGATGCACCATGGTGAGAAAGAGAGAGAGAGAGAGAGAGAGAGAGATAATCCATAAAACAGCCAGAATGGTGTAGACTATGCACTCATGAGCTTACTAATGCTAAGGGAAATAAATCAAAGCTTGAATTTTGGCATTTCATTTATCTTTACCATATATATATATATATACACACACACACACACTTTGTTTATTGACTTCATGAATAGGTTCAGGTGTATCATGGGTCCCAGGTCCCTGTGAGCGAGTCCTGGCTGTATAGGTCAGTCCCCAGCACACCTGACATCCCACATAACATTTTATAAGCTTTTAATCCGATTAGTGCACCTTGCTGGATGTTCTCCTGGATGAGATCAAAATGTACTTATCATACAGACTGGATGTGACAAGCGCTGGCCCAGGTCCAGGTCCAAGTTGAAGGCTGCTGTCCGAGGAGCTTGCGCACAGAAAATACCATAGGGCAGGGAGTGTTTCTTACTGCCCCTCCATGGCCCATCTACTCAACTGGAAGTTAAATGGACCATCTGTACCTCTGACGCAAGACACAGTGCTTATTAAAAGTCGGGGGCAAAAACCTGCAATCTGATGCACTATGTTCTTTACATGGCGGAGGAAGAGCTAGGGGGGGTGTGGCTGCAGTCCCAGAGTGACGTCCCTCCTGCCTCAACAAACACTCCAAGCCCTGAACCCACACTAAGGCAGTTACCGGTTAAAAAATGACGGTTCTTTTTCCCACCACTAGGGGGCAAAAGCTTGCCTTCTCAGAAAGAACAGTGAGAATCTGCAGCTTGAGGGGAAAAAAAAAAAAGTCAGAATAAAATTCAACCTTTATGTAAAGTGAAAAGATGCAGCAATGAGGAGGGTTATGCTCTGCCAGCAGCGGAACAGCACACGGTGACGCACGCGTGCGTCTGGCCTGATAACGTCACGTGCGACCAAAGAAAGGCACCGCGAGGCACACAGGCAGAGTATGTTTTATTATAGCCGTTTTTAGTGCAGTAAACAGTCACATATATATATTTGTTCAATATATCACTTAACAAAAATGCACAAGACAATTTAACATGCTTCCCAAATAACAGCTACCAAAATTAAAACAAATAAATACACACACAAATCATTTCCGTACCAAAACGTCAAGGTTACCAAAGCTTTCAGTAACAAAACAATAAATACAATAAATGTCAGTGAACGCCACGTGTCACGAGGGTTTCCAAATTACCCCTCGGATCCCTTTCTCGGGCAACTCTAAACAATAACGGGGAAGAAACGAAAGCCATGAATCAACTGAATAAGGGTGAGGAATTGCAGGATCTGCTTTCGTCTGACACTAGCTGTCTGTGTGGCACTTTTCTTGGGTCGGTCGATGACCGCAGTGTGACCGGGTATGTGCGACCGCACAGACAGCAGACCCTCTGTAGGGGGTGGGAGCATCTCGGGACAGAAACGTACCGCCGTGTGGTGTACCGTGCGCGTTAGGTACCGCTGGCTTCGTTTGTGAAGAACGTTGCACGTAGAATTTCAAAAGGCAGGAACCGTGATGCCTCCCTGACGGCGGGGGACTTTGGGGGGGGCGACGGGGGCACCCTAGCACAGCAGCAGCGCCTCGTCATCGCTTGTCTCAGTCTTGGGGATGGCCTGAAGGCAGGCGTCCGGGATGCGTGCGGTGTGGACCATGCCACAGTGTTCGCAGGGCCCATCACGACCGGGCGGCCTCACCCTCTGCATGCCAGAAGCAGAGGGCGCGACTAGGGGGGCTGGCAGGGCCCCGGGCTCCAGCAGAGGCCGGGAGCTCTCGCTCAAGTCACTGTCGGAGGTGCCGTCTGACACGGGGATGAGCATCTCCACGTCGTCCTCCTCCTCGTGGCCGGTGCCAGCACCACCGCCGTGGTCCAGGTGCCGCAGCGGGCTGCGGTTCTGGCCGCCGCCTCCGGAACGGCCCAAGGAGAAGCGGACCCAGCGCAAGCTGCGCGTGACCCGGCTCAGTGCGCTGCTGAGCTGGCTCCTCCCAGGGACACCACATGGGGGCTCTGCGGGGCTGCCGTCCGCTGCAGCCTCTCCCGGGCCAGCCACCCTCGGGGGGTCGGCAGTGCTCGCCGACACGGACACGATGGCCTCCACAGCAGACGCAGGCGGCGTCTTATGGGGCAGGGGAGCTACGAGGCCGCCCACGGCGCCCGGAACATCCCGCCGGTCACCCTCCGTGTCCGTGTCGTCCGAGTCGAGGGGCAGCAGGCTCCGCAGGGGTCCGGTCCGCTCCGGCTCGCGGGCCGCACTCCCGGCGGCCTCTTCCGCGTCGGCCGACACCAGTGCCAGGGAGCCAGAGCGCGGCGAGCGGGTGAAGTTGAACAGACGCCTCCAGAGGTTGCCGTGGCGACCGGAGGTGGGGAGTCTGATGGAGGTGAAGCCCAGCTGAGAACGAACAGCCAGTCTCAGGTTCTCCAAGACGGAGGCCTGGAAAAAATGAGAATTTCAGGGGAGGCCCCAGCCACAGTCTCACTGGAAGTAGAAAGGCCTATGTGGATGGCTCACCTGGTTACCAGAGCACACCGGGAAGTCCTCCACAGGAGGGATGAGGCCCTGGGCGATCAGCTGGCCATAAGAAGGTGGGGCCTCCCTTCTCAGAAGTTCCGCCTCCACCCGTGACAGCTGGGTCTCGAACGACCTGAGCAGATGACCAGACAGACACAGAATTAGCTGACTGGGTCTACAGCTAGCTTCCATAACTCAAAACCAGACAGGAAGAGCACAATGCAGATAAATAAAAAAAAATGAGCAGCAGGCTGGAGGCAAACCGCAAATCCCCAGGACAGACAAGCGGAGGATGGCAGGGATCACTTAACCCGGAGTGACGCGTTACATAAACCCTGCATTTCTATTTCAGGGGCCTGTCTGTGTCGCTCGCTGCCTGAGAGGCACTTGGTGGGCCCCGTGTGCGTGCCTGCGTGTGCATGCGTGCCTGCGTGTGCATGCGTGCCTGCGTGTGCATGCGTGCGCAGGCCTGTGCATACCTTCTCTCAAACATACGGAGTGAGTAGAGCTTGCAGGTGCAGCCCAGGGCGATGACCAGCAGCAGGCCGCAGATGAGGCTGCCGATGACGGCGGCGGTGATGACGCGCGTGGGCACGATGACGGGGCAGCTCTCCTCGTCGCTGCCGTCGCCGCAGTCGTCCTGCGCGTCGCACACCCAGCTCTCGAACACGCACCGGTGGTTTTTGCAGTGGAAGTTGCCCGGTTGGCAGAAGAAGCAGTTCTTCTCGTCAGAGCCGTTGGGGCAGCGATTCTGGTAGTTGCAGCGGTCAGAGCGAGGGTAGCAGGCGCCGTTGCGCGAGCAGGGGAACTCGTCCTCCCGGCAGGAGCTGCAGTTGAGTTCGTCACGGCCGTTGGGGCAGTGCCAGAAGCCGTCGCAGCGCTGCTGCTCCGTGTAGCATCCCCAGTCGCCCCCGCAAGGGATCTCCCAGGGAAGGCAAAAGCCGTCCACCTGATAGGTGACATTGAAGCCCCGCGCCGCATTGATCTTGTCTGCGTAGAAGTGGACGCGCAGCTGGCCAGAGGACGACACCACGGCGACAGGCGCGCGGGAATCGAAAGCGGTGAGCACCCGCAGGAGGCGGCGCGGGTTGTCCTCCAACCCGTCGTAGACCTTGACGAAGTCGCCGTAGCCCGTGCCGTCCAGTTTGAAGTCGGTGAAGCGTAACAGAACCTTGCGGTGGTCACCTGTGTCGATGAGCCAGGTGCAGTTGCTGCCCGGTGGGTAGAAGTCGGGGTAGTTCGGCGAGCTGAAGGTGCCGTAGAAGTTGCGCAGCCACTCGCCGCATGTGGGCACGTCACAGTCGATCTCGTCGCCCAGGTCCTGGCAGTCGATGCTGCCGTCGCACTTGAGAGACTCTGGCAGGCAGGTGTAGACGCGGGTGTAGCGGGACAGGCAGGGGAACTGGTTGTAGGCACAGGGCTGGAAGGAGAAGGCGGCCGACGGGTCGGTGGGGCTACACAGCTCCTCGTCGGAGTCGTCGCCGCACTCGTCCATGGTGTTACACTTCCAACTCTGCGGGATGCATTTTCCGTTGGTGCAGTGGAACTGGTCCGAGTCGCAACTGACCTCCTCCGGGCGGCCTGAAAAGACAGCGAGGGCGTCAATGTACGCCCGCAGGGGGGACCGTGCGTGCCGACAGAGCCCGCTCTCCCTGGATGACTGGTAAGCAAGAGCCTGTTTAAGGTCAGGTCAGAGCACAGCTGACATCTGGCTATGGCTACAGGAGTCGGGAGATATTTACTCTGCCCTCAAGAGGAGCTGGGAGTAGAGGGAAAGCATTAGCACAGTATTATCAAATAAGGAAGGAAAAGGCCCTTATTTAAGCCTAATAAATGTGTGAGGAAACAAAGAACGACACCAACAGTAAATCTGTGGTGCTAATGATATTTCAGCAGGGAAAGGGGCCACAAACTGCCAGGCAGATGAAGGATTCTCTGCCTCCTCAGCAGCCCAGGCCAGGAATAGATTAAACAGCCTTGCAGCTGTAAAATTCTCCGTTTTACTTTTTCCTCCTCTGAAGAATAATGGCCTTTTCTCCTGTCTGACTCACAAATGAAGTAAACGTCCCACAAATGCTGTATGAAATGACATGTTGTTGTTCTGTAACCCTGAGGCCCAAATCCGAGAGCAGGAGTATGGAGGACCCGACTATCATCCGCTTGTCACAGTACGATGCCACCCCACCGACACCAAGCGGTCCCCCCACCTGTTACGTAAGCCAACCGGAAACCCTTCCCGGTCAGGCTGTCATCGGAATGGAACTTGATCCACACGTGGTCCTGGGAGGAGATGTACGGGGCCGGGATGGAGGAACCACAAGCTCGGTAGCCATCCAGGTTCTTGTACGTGCCGATGGAGACCCAGTCAGAGCCACAGCGGCGAGAACTCTGGACCTCAAAGTCCTGGAAGCTGTGGAAGCAATCGAAATGCGAGGAGGTGACGCATGTTCTGTCCTAGAGTACAGCAGTCAGACGCACATCACGCTCGTGTTACACTCAGCGGCACAAAAATATACTTAGTGCACGTCGGAGGCAACTTTATTAAATAAAATCTATCCTCTATTGCTGCGCTTACATCATGCTTTCAATTACACTTTCAATGCCAAAAAAAATCACATCCTGCGACGCGAAGGCACTATTTCTGTGGCTGTAACCATGGACACCACATAGGGATAACGAAGCGTATCGGTGACGGATAGCGTCGATACGCAGCCCAGACGATATGTAACAGACGCCTTGGTCACAGTGTGGTTTCCAAAGGACATCGTGAGGACACCAGACGCTGAGCAAGCGGGCGAGAAGACTGGCTGACCGGGACGGCCAACCGATAGCACACCTGATGGTGATGATCTCCCCAGGGTTGGCTCGGATGTTCCAGCTGCAGTTAATTCTGGACGGGTACTCGAAGGGCCAACCTGGACTCGTGATCACCCCGCTCGAAGCCCTTATCTGTTCGGCCATGTCTCCGCAGGCTGCAGGCAAACACACAGCACCAGGATGACACGTACGGTTCAGGGGGCACCTCCATTTCACTGTTGTACTTAAGCCCTGGTTCCAAGTTCAAATGGGCTGGGCCTGATTCAGCCAGCAGTACCAAAGTAAAAAAGTATAGGGCAGCTATTGGTGCAAACTAAATTCTGCAAAATCGTAAAAGTCCACATTAATGACAATGTCTGTATATAATAACTAAAACATGGTACCATGTCCACCATGCCTGTTGGGACTGGTATTTCGTCATGTTACATTTGATTAGCCTAACAGACACACTGAGTCTCACTTACCACTGGAGAGGCCTGACACATACACGTTGTCGTTGTGCTGAGCACAAATGGCGTTCCCTGGGGGGAAGGGAGACAAACGGCATCTAAACAAAGCATGTCCAGGCCTCATTTTCAGTTAAAATACCAGCACGCCTGGCATGCAACACACAGGGGCTTGAGACGGATGCGGTTACACATGACAGAACACCTGCGTTTCCTCCCTTTGGGCTCAGGCATATCGCAGTACCGAGCTGGAAGTGAAACCACACACACAGCCGATACCAAGGAATTCAGATTGACGCATTTTTGATCAATTCTGAACAGCCATGATGCACCGCCAATGTGTCAGTTACTGTGAATTTATTAGGTGTCTGGTATTTCTGACACCTTCTTCGGGTGTTGGATTGGCGGGGCGCTGAAGCCGCAATACGCCGGTCAGGCACACGCCACCAGTACTGCCCCCCCTGGGGAGGCTGACCTCAGAGTCTTCCACATGTGACAGCAGATGGCAATCCACAAAGCAGGCCTGAGACTGCAGCCCGCCCCTTTAAGCTCTCTTTTCAGACCGTCATAAAGCCAGCTCCGCTTGCCAAAACCCTTTATTACTGACATTTATCCATGTGCACCAGGTTGCAGTGACCTCTAAGAAAACAGCAATGGGCATTTTTATTTAGGAAAATAAAAGGTACACTGAGGTTTGGGGTATCTGAGAAACTGCCAACCAAGGGCCATCAAAACTACTATACATTAGTGTGGTTACCTGCTGACAGCAAGATAATTCATTGTGGCAGAGATCAGGGTGGTGGAGCCGATTCAATTGTCAATAAGTACTGCGGTGTGATGTTTCATTATATGAGGGGTTCCTCGTTTCTGCTCTTCCTACATATAAGGGAATGAGTTTTTCCCCAGGCTAGTTTGTGAGTCTGAGGGCAGACAGCAGCTGCAGCACGTCCCCTGACGCTCGCTTTCCATTGGACCCTCAATTATGCATGATGGGTGACTGTCGGGACAAGCTGTGTCATCAGCGGCAAGGCTTTCAGTACTGCACAACTTTCTGAGCCCAAAAGGCCATTATCTTACAAGGATCAACGCAGTGCTGACATACTTTTTTTAAATTCAGGACTCCTTGTCTCCATCTAAAACTTGTGCAGGACCAAAATACTCCAGACTACGAGCAAAGAGGATCACACTGTAACCGCTGGCTGAATGCAGTCATCTGGACAAGAAACGTCTCCTTGAATCAGGTCACTGGTAATATTACTTAAAAAATATATGCCCAGGTAACCACAAGGACAGCCAAGCTAGATGCAAGACTTCACATCATAAATACTGCATTAATCTTATAACAGTACTATTGTAAGGGACACCGCTGTACCCACTATGCACGGAGGCACTTTGTGTTAATAATCACAACAATCAGGTCACAGCAGCATAACCATCAGAAGTAAAGTGGTGCATTACTGGCTGTATTGCAGTTAAAACGATCATTCCAATTGACCAAAGCCGAACATCTAACCGAAAATGGAAGCTTAGACTTCGATCCTAACATTTTAAGGCAGACAGCTACACAATCTGACTTTAAAGAGAGACCCGCTTACCGGCGAGTGTGGTGGCGGCGATCAGGAGCCGGAGGAGCCCTGCACAGCCCCCGATGGTGCTCCGCTCGAAGGCCATGACAGCAACAGATGGGGGGGACGGTGGTCTGCTGGGAGAGCTGAACTTCCAGGCGAACCGAGAAGCACCCGGGGAGTGAGAGCGCGCTACGCAGAAACCCGAAGCGCTAAGGGCAGGGCGAGGGCAGGAGCGACTCCGGGACCCGGTACCGAGGCGCGGGGTCCGAAGCCGCGTTGGCGAGTGGCCGCTGGCCGGGCTAACGCGAGTCTGCGTGAGCGACCGTCCGGAGCGGAATATCCCCGAGGGGAAGCGCGACAATCCCGCGACGCGCTCGCCCGCCCGGCATACGCGTGCGGCCCGGGTGTCCCGGCGGAAAGAGGCCGCTCCGTGCGCCCCGCCGGCTGGCGCATACGCAGCTGCTCGCACAAAGAGCCCCGCAGACGGGCCGGCTAGCCTGCTAGCGGCGTACCGACTACCGTCACGACGATAAAAGCCCGAGCGCAGCGACCGCGGCCGCCCCTAACGGCGCCGACCCGAGCCGAGGGCTTCAGGGACCGGCGAAGGCATCCAGGTTTCCCGTACACCGACCGCGGCGGCTCTCGGCGCGGAGAGACAAAGAGCGGGCAGCCCCCTTTGTGTTAGCCGGCTGGCTACGGTCTGCGCTGCCGTGGCGGCTAGCGGCTAGCCGGCTGCGTCTTTAAAGACGGCGCGGCATGATAACGGGCCGGCTGCGGCTGAGCCCTCCTCCCCTTCGCGCCCGCTCTCTCTCTCTCTCTCTCTCGGCCTCCTTCCTCCGTTCGTCGGGGACGGTCCGCGCGCAGTCCGCCGGCTACGCGGCCGGCCAGCTCGCCGCTCCGTTAGCCCGTTAGCGCGTTAGCCGCCTAGCAGCGCCGTCCGGCGACGGGGGGAGGAGAAGCGCTCGTGCGGCTCGCGCCCGGAACGCGCCAGCTCGTGCGGCTCGCGGCGGCGGCGGCGAGGACTCGGCTCGCGCTTTTTCCGGCTCGCGCTTCACAGCCCGGGCGCGGGACCGAGAGCCATGGTAACCGGGGCCGCGCGGCTGCGTGTTGTTACAGCCGGGTACCTGGAGCCCGACTGCCTCCCAGCCCCCCCCTCCGCACTCCGGGGGCGGCGGGTCATCCGACGTCAGACGCGCGCGCGCCCTCCCCCCCACCCCGTGCGGGCCCGTGGGGCTCCATGCGCGCGGGCACGACACATGAAGGAAGAGCCCGTTCGATTATTCTTTCGGCATCTGCCTTCTGCCATGCAAAATCTGAGGGAGAGCGAATTATCTGAACACTTCTGTCTTTATGTTTCCCCCAAATAAATAAATGAACACATATACACACACACGAACACTGAAAGGTTATGTAATCCTTTACATAAGAAATTATAGTCTAAATTTAAAAACACTAAATCGACGGTAATCGGTTTAAGTACACGTGAGTCGTGGGATAAAAATGTCATTTTGTATTTTTCTTTGCCTTTAATGGAAAGGTGAATTGTGAGTGTGCATGTTGGGCAGAAACGAAGTTAAGAAAACCTTAAACATGTAGGATGTAAACTTAGAAACAGCGAAGCCATTCATTTGAATGCAGAAATAGTACCGTATTCTTTAAAAAATCAATTCCGCAACGACACAGGTTGCGACGACACACTTTTCTTTCAATAAATGAATATAAATATAATTTACTATTATCTATAATAATGCTCTTTTGTGTTCTGACAGATGTTTCCTTTCAGCATGACATGCAGAACTTTCGTTAATGGCGTGAAGCAGACAATTTTGGCAATGAAAACTAATTAATATTGTATAATTTATTTATTTGAGGTGCAGGCGGTGTGTGATTATTTTCAAATGTATCCCCTTCGATCAGCATGAAAGCAAAATGTGTTTTCACAGCTAGAGCCAAAAGTCTTCAGAAGTAAGTATCAACTTTTCAGCGAAGTAGCAACATTTAACCTTACAGTGTATTAAATATTGGATAAGCGCGTAATGTTTATTGGACTAATGTAACACAAATATTAAGTTAAGATGAATCGTGTTGTAACTGAAATTAACTTCTTTTTACTGCGATGTTTTACGACTTGAAAACAGTTGTCCATAATTAACTTCTCAAATATGAAAGTCTTCATTTAATTTTAAGCACGAAGGTACAAATGTCTTATTTTATTTAAATTATTTTATGAAGCATTTTGAGAACAGGGGAACATAGCTGGTGGCTAGTTTGAATACGGCAGCTGGTGTGTCGCCGCCTAACTAAACGATCACACAAAGGTATTACAATCTATAGATAGATATAAATCAGCCTAATAAATTGGAACTGTGCACTATCATCGAAAAACAGCACTCAGCTACAATGAAATACCCGGCGTGACTCTCGTACAGAAGAGTGTAGTACGCATGAGATTTTGCGAGATGGCACTTAATTAGCTGTGCGTGCTCGGCTCCGGTGATGATACATTCATCAGTGAAAATGACATTATTAGTAGCAATCCTGGCGTTGTCACAACACCTTTTAGAACAACGTGAAACAAGAACCAGCACGGAAGAGACATTTTAACGAAAGGGGTTTTATATTAAGCATCGCGCGCCTATTTAATGAAAGATGGTCGGGCAATATTGAGCTTTCTCCGCACCACTGAGTGATGGCTCTCGGAGTAATTAAGGGCGCAATAATTGTTTACTTGAGGGGTAATAGCTCTCTGTATAATTAAAACTGCATCACTGTCTTCTGCATATGCTGAGGATGTTGCTCGTGTCGTTTACTTTTTATCCAAAGTGTCTTGCACTACTAGTAAATAATTCAACTATATTGAGACGTATTTATACTTTATATAATAAAGCACTGGAGTAACTGTTGCGTCTTTCACGAGGCAGCTACTTCTTTGTGCAAGAAGAGGGTCGGCGTTTCCTCTTATGGCTTTGGTCTGCAGAAACGGTACGGCTGATGCAGTACTTATGTTATTTAGGGACAGCAGATTATTGACTAGATGTGGCCAGCAAATTCGTGACAAATCCAGGATGTGAGTGTGACGAAAAGCCCTCCGCGGCACAAATAGCCGGTTGTCTTGGAGACAGTAAGGAGGTGAGTGGGATGCGTACATCTCACCATTCACACTGCGGACCATGCGGCACTTTAAATACTGAAAAACATCCTGCTATTCACACCATGTACGCCGACAGATTCAGCTGATCCTTTAAAGTGTGCGGAAAACTTGGTGAAATCATTTGTTTTCTATAAACAAGGAAAAGAAAATGGCAATATATTAGTGACCCACAATGATAGCTGTTTAATGATATAGCAGCTGTGGCAAAATAATAGGACCAAACATCTGTATATAGCAAATGTATTACTATTTTTTTTTTGTAATCTTTCAAAAACACTGATTAATTTGCCCGCAAGGGAAGGGGGAGAGCTACGCATTTTTAGGCAAAACACTGACACCTGCTGGATTATATTTCACACAACAATATGCGAACATTTCTCGCCAAAGCGATTACGGCGGTATAATCCATTTATACAGCTATTTAACCGGACCAGTTGAGGTTAGGTACCTCCAGCTCACAATAGTCCAGATGACATGGTAGGTTCCCCACCAAAGCTCGCCACTGATCCTAGATCCTAATTTCTATAAAGGGTTAGGGTGGTGTTTGGAACTTAAATGAACTTTACATATGTACGGTCATTTCGTAGGTAATTAATCTACATCAATCTATGTATATTACGTACGTTCTTATCTGGCACGGGGGTACAAGAGCCTGGAGCCTATCCCAGGAAGCAGAGGTAGAGAGAAGGGGGTACCCTGTACAGGATGCTGGTCGTTCATAGTGTAACATCAAGCATCCACACAATCGCTCACTTTAGGCAATTTAAAGATCTCAGTTAGCAGAGTTTTGGATTGCAGGAGGAAGCAGAGTACTGACGAGGAGAACAAGCGACTCGACACACCGAAATGAAGGTGGGCTTTGAACCCATAACTTTAGTGTGAGGTTACTGTGCCCAGTGGAAGAGAAAGGGTGAAACATTTAATTTATTAAATAAATTCCCGTGATTGTCTAGTTTTGGCAACAGGTGTGGTGCAACATTAAAGTGAAAGGCATCACAGCATTTATTCAGCATTTTAAACTTGTTCTTTTTCATAACTGACAATAGTATGTTTTCCATGTGGCTGTTCTGGCTGGACTTAAGAATTTTGAGTCTGTAAAACAATAGCTACTTGTTTAATCTGTCTTCATTTAAACAACACAACGATAATGCACTTGTATACAACTAGGTATGTACCCAAAGCAGATCAGACTAAGTGCTTTTCTGAATGGTACATAGACAACTTCTCATTGCTTGGGTAGTAGTGGCAATTCTATAACTGCTGTGGCACTATTTCACCCACAAATACACAAGGAGAAAATGCAAACTCCACACAGCTGGAGCACTGAGACACCAGACCTACCCACCTGGCCACTGTGCCACACTGACTGAAGAAAATATAATCAGATTGTGTGTAATGTACATTTATGGCATTTAGCTGACACCCTCAGCCAGAGTGACTTACAGTACATTACAGTCTTCCTGGAGCAACTTGGAGTTAAGGGTGTTGCTCAAAGAGCTATCAATAAGCAGTGAGCATTGCTTGTGTTGATGCTACAGTGGCAAACCTAAGTTTCTAGGTGTCCAAGGTGAGCAGCTTTTTAAACCTCTTTAAATCTGACAAAGAAAGGGTCAGTATGGACCTCCAGGGTGCCTGTTTTTCTTAGTGTCTGGCGTCACCCATCCTCTCCCAGTGGTGACATATTTTATATCACATTCTCTCGCATCTGTATGCCCCCTTTACTGAAAGAGGAAGTGCCCTGATTGCAAGAGGCCAGGAACCATATTAGAAAGGTAAAAAGCATTTCCTGTGTTTTGAAGAAAGTTTAATCTCGGATTGATCCTTTAAAAATAGGATAATCGCTGCCTGACACTTTCAGGTTTGGTAAACATTAAAAATGACGTTCAAATACTTAGTGACGATGAAGTATACAGGGCTGTATACGAATAAACAAATAGGTGTAAAGAATTTCTCACGTCATGTTATCTCGCGTTTACGACTCTAACGCCTTTATTATGATACTGATAATTTGTGTCCTACAAACTCTTTGCAATGGAATTATTTTGTGTCACCACTAGATGGCATCATTGAAAAGGAACTCAAGCTTCATTTCAAGCTGTGAAATTTTAAATACGGGAAAAACATCCTTTCTTACTAATTTTTATTTACTGAATCAGCCAGATATTACAAGCATAAATAAAAAAATAAATATGCACAAAAGCAAATAGATTTTCGAAATCACATCACAAATCTGGCATCTCTAGGAGCCGGACAGCATTAAATCAGAAGAAAAAACGGAAAGTCCAGGGGAATATTGCAGCCTGTTCTACATAACAAGAAACAAAATAATCACGGTGACACGTCCTTAGAGCTCTCTGTCCAAAAGAAATGCGGGAGAAGAAAAGTTTGTTTATTTATTTATTTTGCAGTAACATTCCAATCTAACTGCAACTTCTGTAAAATAAACGACAAAACTCTTGCCAAGAAATAGATACACACTACAAGTACTGTTACTTCAATAAGATTTCTGTAGGAGGATTCGCGACTAAGGAAGGGCTTTTGCTTGGATTTGAACATTACTGCCAAAATCTTGAAAACACAGACACCAGAAGGTGTCAGCTATAAAACTGTATGTATTGAAAATATTAAAATTGCTTACAGCTACAGTATTATTCTCATAATAAAAACAAAAAAAAAACGTGGATAACGATCCAAAATAATTTGATCAACCTGTTCCACAACACAAATATTAATCCGAAATAGTAATGAAGACGGTCAGGAGTGATTCCTGCATGATAGCTGAGTATCACGCTGCGTTACGCAGTCCACAGGCTCAGTTTTCCTGGTTCCGCGGGGTTTTTAGGAAGAAAGGAAAATGCACATTTTTTGTCCTCGCTCATTGGAACAGCATGTTTCACACCCTCATACCGACTCGACATCCCCAGAGGAATGTGTCAGTCCAACTAATTAGTAAGACTGATAAGTTAATGCATGGCACTGAAGACAGCAGATTCCCAGCTAGACAGACACTCTCTGAGGAAATGGACTCTGATCTCCCGTCCCGCCACCGGCTTCTTAAGCGGGCTTTATTTAAACTCCTGCATCGGTTTGCTGCGATCTACATTGTGCCGAAAATTTGGACAACGGCGAAGCCTTCATCTTTCCAGACGCTGTTTGTGTGGCACGTATTTTTGGAAGCTTTCACTTACTCCTTTCCCTCGAACACACGCACAATTTCGCTGTATTCATTAGCAGATGAGGTACAGTCATCAGGAGAGACCTGCGCTCCTACCGGATTCATTCACATGTATATGTGCCAGTGCTCTAAGAGCCACAGGCTGATGTAATAGCAAAATTCCGAAGATTTAACATAAACTGTGTTCAAATTTTACACTACACCATACAGTTGATCCAGTAACTCAATTTAAATGTATATGTATATTCTCACTTGATGTTGTATATCATTTTCCACAGTCGAAATATTGTCCTTTGGTTTTTTCAATAAAAAGTTTAAGTGCCAGCGCTCTGAAGATATCACATATTTGTAATGGACTTCCGGCAGACGGGGTTCAAGGAGATCAGTAAACGTGCTCCATCGGTCCAAGTTTTGACAAGGCACAGTAGTGAAGCCCTCCCCAGTGACCCCCCCTCATGGCCAGGTTTTCGGCACAATAGGCCCTGGGTGGTTGGGACAGGACATTGCGGGAAACAGGTGACCTCTGAGAGTCTGGGCTGCTAACTGGACGGGAGGTTCCAGAACAAAGAGGGCAAGAAGAGGACTAGAGTGCAGATACCTGGCAGTTGCGCAGGGTCGGGTGTACGCAATAAGACTGGGTCCAAAGGCCTCACCAAATCACAGGGATTTCCAGTGTTTAAGTCCTGAGGACCACTCCTATCGTCCATGGATAAAACGAGAGTGGACATGGGTTGGGTGCAACAGGACTTACATAGTATACCAGAGGTTGCCTGCTCCACCACATTAACATAATATTTCTGGATAATGTTAAGGAGCCTGCCATTATACTGCACTGGGCTATTTACAGGCTGCTGGCTTCATGCAGGGTGGACAGCCCCAGCTCTGCACCTTCATGCAATAACGGGGCTAAAGACAGAGCCATTTAAAGGCAGATACTCCTGGCCAACGCCCCCAAGCAGAAAGTCATATAATAACACTGTCCTTGAACTTGCTGTCTTCTGGGAGAATCCAATGTGCATTTTACTTTGTAGCTCATGTTCCATTATACACAATAACACGGATGCGTTATGATGTGTTATCAGACCAGCAGCTTGTATTTTTTGAAATGCAGGATTTTGAAAGCCAGGCAGGGTGCGGGGAAGCCCGGCTCGTCGCGTCCTCCACTCCCTGCTCCTTCGGTCATTACCGCTTTATCGTCAGCCTGCCTTCTCTCCCCACAAACAGGCTTTTTTTCTCCTCGGGTTTATCGTTGTTTTTTTCCGAGTCTTAATTAGCGATTAGTTGGAATGATTCTCAAACTGCCTCTTTCTTCTCGTCTGGCGGATGATAATGTTTTATTTCAATTAAGCTAGGGTCAAACGTATTAACGCAGCGGGGGACGCGCGCCGGGAGCTTTGGATGCGGCCGTCAAGCAGCAGGACGGGCGCTTTGCGCTGCGTTCCTCCGCCCCCTCAAACAGCTTTCGGGGAAACATCTCACCGGGCGTCCGCCGCCTTCCAGCGGCTCGCCGCACGGCGCGTTGCGCGGATCTGCCGTCCGGTGACCGGGGCGCTGGAGCCGCTCCACTCAGGAAGCGTGATGGAGGCGAGCAGCTTGCAGCCCGCTCCCGCAGAGGGATGCGCGGCGAGTCATTCATCAAAACGTCTCCGCATCATCTCGGTCCACTTATTCTGACTGCAACGTCAAACTCGCCGAAATAGCGTCCAAATTCGCGCCGATCTGCGCATTATGGGCCCCTGTATTTGTAATCCAAACAAATAAAAAAAGGGGAAAAAAACGAGCAAAAGACAAGGGGGGCATTCCCTATCCCTGGCAGGAATCCCGCGGGATAATGGATAAAACCCAGGAACCCTTCCACCTGTTCACCTTGACGCTCACTGCAGCAGTTACCCGCACCCGCCACTAGGGGCGCGCGTTGAACAGCCTACTTCCGGCACCCACCAGATTAAGTGTTTTGATTTTCGACTCAAACTGCTTTAGTCTTGATATATTGGTATTTCAGGAAATTAGCCGCCCCTTCAGCTCTCCTTTGGCTATAGGCGTAATTAGAGGAATGTAGTAGGAAGACGTGTCAATTAATGAGGCAAGCATAGTTTGGCAGCTATAATGCGGAACTGCTAGAGCTTTTGAACCAAACTCTGGCCAAACAGACACAATGGCATCATTCACCTGTCATCTACAAAGTAACAAATTGTCGCCATTAGCGATGCGCGTTACAGTATGCGGAGGCAAATGCAGATTTGTGAATGCTGGTGCATCCTGTCTGCTAGCTTGATGAAAGGCGTATTCCTGTCCTGCAGAAATGCATCGCACTGACAGCTGCGTTTTAGGGCTGACTGACACACTTTGTCTGCAGGACGCCTCCCGTCCCTCTGATCCAGCACGGATTCTCCTCTCAGTTCCTCCAGTAATGATCTGTCCTCAAGGCACGCTGATAACATTTAGAGCGACTGCCCTTTATCCCAAAGTGTCTTCTTCTCTTTTCATTTTTTTTTGTAAAAGAAATTGTCATTGTTTCGATAAATCTGTCACATTTAATCTGTGTGTTCTAAAAGGTGAGCACTCTCTCCTCTCTGAGGCTCCCTATGTAAAAGCCCAGCCAGTAGGGGAATGGCACCAGACTGAAAGCAGGCGGTTTGCACTCAGCAATGAGGCGTCAGCACGTGTCACTGTGTGTCACTCAGCCGGTTCAGGGCTGCCGGTGCGCTGCACTGGTAAGAAAGACAGAGACGCCAATTAGGAAAACAGCAAACATAAAATGGGGGTAGTTCCCCTTACACACAGAAAACACAAAAGCCACATTAAAAAAGAAATAAAAATAGAGTCATTAAAAAAAGAAATACTACCCCCCCTTGAGCATGCCTGAGATTCACTAAACCCCCCCCCTGGGTCCCACCGGCTGGCCCTAGCCAACCCTAATAAATTCTTTATTTCAATCCTGTAGAGAGTCTGGGGAGACTGCTCACCAGTCTCTCAATGGCTGGACAAACATGAGCCCCCTACCCCTAGTGAGCCAAGGCTAGAAGGCGCCTTGACCACACTTCCTGTGTGCGGCAGCTGGACTTCCTGTTTCACATCAAGGTGCCTGTCATGTAAAACAAAGCATTATAGGAATGCTGCTGCTATTGTACAGGTCCAAAGAGATGCAAGTGTTTGCTGGGGCTGTTTAATGGTTGCCTCGCCTGACGATGTAAAGACACCGGGAGCTTAACTAACGTGCCTCACAGAGGCAGCTCTCTATAATCCTCTGACAGCCATCTGTGGGCTCTCCTCTCTCCCGCTCACTAACGAGCAACTTGCACAGTAGGCCTGGGCTTCAGAGAGCCGGCCTGCCCCCCCTCGCCTGCCAGGTCCTCGGCACTGCCCCCCGTGTCCATGGATGCCACCCCTCCAACTTAGTTGGGGATTCGTAGATCAACCTGGTCTTCTCCTACAGACCTGATTGTAGAGAGAGAGCATTTAAACAACATGAGTATAGCATCAGCGAGTCCAACGAGGGGCCCCTGCGTTCTAGAACAAAGCGTTTGTACGTCAACAGCCCCGCTGGGACATATGCTAAATAATTAAATCTACCGTCTGTGTTTCTACGTGCTCGCGTTTGTATGTCTCTGAAACCGCATGCTCAGTACAGTTTGTAAATTATGTCCATCTCGTTTGTCTTAACTTTTTTTCTTACATGTTCTTTTTCGTACATTTCACGAGCATCGCGACCTCCAGTCCGATCGCCGACTGTAACAGAGAAAAGGTGCACACTTTGATTTTATTTGCGTTTCTTTATTTTACATTAGTGAGATCTGTTTTGGGTGGGATGCCTGACAGAATCACAGAAAACAGGAACGAGAAAGAGAATCAGGAACTTTATTCCGGAGTGGAGGCCGGCATTCGGACGCGGACAGGCCTTCGTGACGTTCGGGAATTTTGCCATTTTGTCTTGTGAGGACCATCAGTTAATGCATTGTGCAGTCAATATATAGGCTTATATTATATAGGTAACCAGTTGATCCCGATTAGCAAAATGCCATGCCAGTGTAATGGAACTGTGTGGAGGAGCCAAGCCCAAGGATGCCGATCTGAAGTAGGTCAGAGCAAGAGGAATCGGTTGGGAAAACATAGCAGGACAAGCATGAGTGAACTATCTGGGGATTAGAACAACACAATATGAATTGGAGGGCAGTGTGAGGCTCTGCCTGTAATTGAAAGGTTGCTGGTTCAAGTCCCAGGGTAGACAAAACCCTTAACCCACAACTGCTCCAGGAACTGGTTGACCTCACTTTGTCAATTGTAAAAGTATCTCCTAAATAAATAAAACGTAATGCAAAATAAATCAAGCAAGTGACCTTTCCCGACACTGACACCCACATCCAATGACATTGCAGCATGGATTACAGTCTAGACTGCAAAGGTGTGTGTTTAGTGAGTCTCCGAAAACCTGCACTGATTGTTATCTTGCGATCTTTATTTCGGGATTCTTTTATGTCAGGGAAATATTAAGGTAAAATGAAGTCAAACTCCTTGCGGTTATTGTGTGTTGGTGGGTTTCCGCGCCGTGGCATTCATTTGCAGAAGCGGCCTGTTAATGATCACTGTGGCTGCTTAGGAATTCAGCGCGTTTCAATCTAATCACAAAATCAAAATATTCATGACACACGATATCTCCCCGAAGCAGGCGGGTAGCCATTAGCTGCGAAATTCGGGTAATTTATTAACACTTATCAGAAGGCAGAAGCACCTAACCCCTGTATTGGTAAAGTGCTCAAACGCACCGGCACTTTTGTTAAAGTGATACTGAATGATTTATAATGGTCCAGGTGCTGCCTGATCCAGCCATTCAATTAAAATGTGTCTCTAATTTTCTTTCAAGATCTTAAGTTAAAATTCAATTAAAACATTATTATTGGGCATGTCTAGCATGTCTTAGGAAAGCTTGCAACGTAAACATTAAATAAATATTTTTTTCATATTAATGAAAGCTTTGGGGTTATTAACATTTCTGAGGGTTAAATATTGGGCTCACTTATAGATTATTAATATTCAAAACAAAGTCATAAATGGAGTTTGGCACAAACATTTCCCTTAGTAATGTCACCTTTGTTGAAAATCATCACCCTGATTGGCGAAATGCGTAGCAGCTCAGATTGCAGTGGGACACGACCAGTCTGCTGTGCTCTGGGAGAAAAAGAGGTCCTGGGAGCCTGTGGAAGCTTCGTGGAGGTTTTCTCACGAGACAGGTGCATCGACAAAGAGAAATCAGCCTTCTCTAATTAAATCATTATTGCAATGCCCGTCCAAGGCAGTAACTCTTCAAGCTTATGCTTAATAAACACTGTAGTGTTTATTCCTCTTAATTCACTCCAGCGTTCAGTGACACCTCAGACCTCTAGTGCTTGGAGGAGATGTTATCTTTGGATGTCTTTATACCTTTTACTTTAAAATGTACTGCTTTTGTTTGGGGAGGAAAAGGCTGATCGGAGTGAGGGGAGACCCGGATTAGGCAGCGATCCCGGGAATGGCAGACAGACGACGCAGGAGCTGGATACACACACCTCGGATCAGCGAGGCGTGCAGTGTGCGGTGTGTACAGAGGGGCGCACTGTGCAGCGTCCTGCTGACGTATCGGTGTGGGCCACCAAATACCCCTGTGGATGAGGAATCAGGTGGGTTTGGATAGTCCTGCCAGCTCAGTGCTCCATACTCTAAGGACCTGTAAGATGCAACATGATGAAATTCTGCGGCAGAGGGAAGCCGCGCTAGGCGTCCTGAAGCAGGATGTCTGTGCTGGAAAACCTTCAGGTAATATGGCACAGTATAAAGGGTAATTCACTCTGGATCACCAAAGAGGATCATGGGACTTGACATTCATTCAGTGAGTGGAGTCTTTAAACCGTGAGGCTACAGATCTGGCCACTGAAACATCACGATAACCCTGGACTGGCGCTAAATTTCACTGCGAAAGAAATTGCACCTTCTGCAATTTTCTCGGTTTCGTCCAAAGGCATGGAATGTTTTAGTCATGCAGGAAAAAAAGTGTATCTGTATCTTTATAGGACTGCTGTAAGGTCCATGAAAAGCTTTGGAGGTAAAGGGTCTCTGCATTGAAGGTTTGTCAAGTTGATGTGGGACCCAAATACACATGACCCTGCACCCACCCCTACCTCACACCCGAAATGCAGGCTACATGCTCTGGTGTGTCTTTCGAAGGAGTGTTGTGCATATTACATGGCACTGTATTCATCTCCAGCTCAGGCTGTTTCAGGCACGGAGGTAACAGGGCAGGAAAAGGGGCTGCTTGATGGAATTATGAAGGATGCTACGCTGTCCTGTTGTCATGTGTTTAGATAGCCGGGCCGGAGAGCCAGCCGCACTCTGAGTTATGACCTGCTCTGTTTACACAGTGTGGCGTAGTGAGGTGAGACCACACAAATGTGCCCTGGCGCTGACTGGGACCCCTGGGGTTGGCAGCCCGTCGCCTGCCCTATCTCCCTGCTTCACGGGTGGGACAGACCGCAGCTCATCTGCTGTCTGCTTTGTGACACGGGAAATCCACGCTCGAGCGGGTTTTCATCACGTGTGAAAAACGTACCTTGGAAACGCATGACACCAAAGCTCCCTCTCCTCCAGACCTGCGTTTATGGGAAGATGACGACCCGCCCCGGTCCTGCACGCCCGTCCGTCCTGGATGCCCGTCAGGTGTCTGATGGGTGTATTGATGGAGACGTGCTGTCAGTCACAGCCATATGGCAGAACTGCTTTGACAGGCTGGCGGCACTTCCAAAGGTTTGTTTGTCTGAAAGTACAGTGATTCAAACGTGTCTCGGCACAGAAGGACAATCACTCTACCCGCTGCTCTGAAATCAGTTTGCTGATGGAAATCAGCAAAGTGTAGTAATTCCCTGGTGAATTAAAAATGTGTCTTCTTTCAAATGAAAACATGGCCATGACCCTTTGCCTCTGCCGGCACGTGGCATCGGGAGACTCGCTCCTGTGTTCATTGTTTTTCGTTTGTGTCCCGCTCACCTTATCCGAGCTGCCCTTTAATTAATACATGCATCTAATAAGTAGGTTGCATGCTAATTAATGGATTCAGATGCAATTAAATTACTCATGCCTGCTCCAAGACGGCTAAACTTTATTTAATCCTGCATAATTTCAAGGGGATTTCAAGCAACAAAAAAAAAACCATCTCTGCATAATTGCTAGTTGCTAATTAAGCAATTACGTGAGGGTGCATTGAGTGAGCAAACGAGGAGGACAAGGGCGTTCATACAGACGCACTTACTTATGTTTCACATCCTCGGAGTAGCCGAAAATGCAGACACCTTTTACATGGTCTCAAGGGTGAGAGGATTGTCTCACTCAGGGGAAACTCCCAGAATTCAGCAGCAAATAATATTTGTAAATAATGGAACATTATTATTAGGGAATGTATTTAGTGTCAGGCCCCCCAGGGGGCATTGTACCTTATTGCCTATGTTTATCTGAACCTTCATGATTTCAGCTAGAAAATCAGTTACACAAAATGGATGGATCAGTTAGTACGAAAGGCTGCAAAAGGACATTGCCGTAACCCAAGGTATGAAACAGCACAAGCCTCACATGAGGTGACCCCTAGCTGTCTTCCTGACTTCTTAAAAACACGGCGAAACGCACATTGTCGGTGTGATTAGCAGCTCGTCTCCATCGGCGAGAAACACAAAGCTGGGATCCTCGTACGCGAGCTGTCCTCCACAAACACAAAGCGTAAACACCGACTCCGTTTTCAAACCTCATGCTGATCCCCCTAGAATCGCTATCGGTAGCAACCCCCCCCAAAGACCGCCACCTCGGCAATTAGTGCAAATTAACAGACATTTTCAGAAGAGCTCTCGTGTATAAAATGGCTGCTTTGTAGTTCGAAAAAATCCTACACTGGCCCAAGGGTGGGCAGTTTCCCAGCAAATTGCCTAAATCCTATAAAATGTGCCGCAATCTTCTGGCGCAGACACAGGGTAATGCTTTAAAAACAATTTAGCAACTGTCATTGCTGTAATTACGTTAACTAATTACCATGCCGGGTAAACAAATAGCTTCATATAATACAAGGGCTCAATCAGTTTTCGAGAAATGCGGGAAAGAGCAGCAACGCGGCTGCTTTTTGCTGACTCTGGGGGTGTGCGAGGAGGACAGAGCCCGGCCCAAGTTCCATGATGCGCCGGTGCCATCTCCAGTGGCCATAAACGAAGCGACTCCCGCTGAGATGCTGTCAGCCAATCAGAGGCCACTGACCAAAATGGGCTAAAACTAAACAAACTGGTAAATTTTTGCCTACACGGGTCCATGTCTGCGCGTCTTCGCGTCTCCGTGTGTGCAAGAGCGCCCTCTGATGTCCGCCTGGGATGGGCTCCAACCTCATCACGGCTCTCCTATGGATGAGCGGTTCTAGCAAATGAAAGAATGGATGCATTTATGTCCAGGCTGGCTTTGATCCACAAGATACGTGTGTGTCCACATGGGCGGCTCGCTAACATGAATATTCACACCGCCACGGTGCCGGCTTCTCATCATGGCTGACTCAGACGGTCAGCCGCTCTGCCCACACTGGGGCCTGGGCCAGAACCCCGCCTCAACCATCCCAGGAAGCTGAGGGGTCTGGGACCTCGATGCACTGCCCACAGATCAGAGTATTTGGATCATGGGGAGGGGGGAGGGTTGACAGGCAGCCATCACAGTGCCAAAGGCTGGTAGCCGCGCCTCAGATGGTGAGTTTATCTTCCCCGTGTCACGACAGTCGGCTGGGGTGTGTCACTTGGCTCCAGGGCTGGCCAGTGATGCCGGGAGGGGAGGGTGGCTCGTCCAATCGGGGTGATACTCCGGCGCCATGTGATTTGTAGCGTGTGGAGGAAGCGGATGGATGGGGAAATGAACCAGGGCAGCAGATCACCTGACCTCCATCTCCACAGGCAGCGAGATCTGACGGAATCTGGAAAATCTGCAACAAAGGCCATTTTCCACTTAAGTCTCTTTTTAGTATCTTGTGATGTCACGCGTTTAGGGGCAGCGCGTCCCAGTGCAGAAATGAAACCTGCAGCTGGGCAGCAGTGGGAATCGGGGGGGTCGTATGGCTGGGGGCGGAGCTGAAGGGAGACATTATAAGTTATACTTCATTTCTGGTGCCTAATGCATTCAAAAAAGACATGAAATGGAGGGCAGGAGATGATGCTTTTTAGTCCCAAACCGGAGGGGGGGGACACAGGGGCCTGAATTCCCCCCCCCCCCACCCCTCTGCTTTTCATCCTCTCGTGTCCCCACCTGAATTTCTCTTGGAGTCGGTCCACTGCCCTCGCTTCACTGGCCATGATGTGCTCAATGCGCATGAACTGCGTGTAAGGAGACAGCTCAGAGAGGCGCATTTGCTGCGCTGCTGGTCCGTTAGCCTTCGCCCTGTCACTGCGGTCATGCCCCCATCCTGCCTCTTTGGGTCGGACTTTATAATCTTTTAAACACTTGCCGACACTACGCAGCCCAGGCTGATCGACGCTCTCCGGCTGCGCGTAGGCAGTGGACCGCGCTGTTCTCAGGCCACTGGGCCTCAGTTACAGTGACCGGTGTTCCTCTCTGACCGGTCCTCCTGCTAGGAGCCCCTTTGATCCGCTGAGAGGCAGCCTGCTCCGGCACCGATGCCAAGTCCGTCACTGGGACAGGATGGGGCCTAAAGCCGACGCCAGGCCTGAGACCTGCACTGCCGTTTCTCTGCTCCTGACAGACGGTACAAGGCAAAAGAGCTGCCTTCCCACAGAAAAGGGGTATTACAGCGTAACCCAAACCAGGTATAACAGCGTAACCCGATCCAGGTATTAGAGCATATTACAGTGTAACACAACCAGGTATTACAGTATATTACTGCATAACCCGACTGGGTATTATGGCATATTACAGTGTAACCCAACTGGGTATTACAGTATATTACAGCATAACCCAACCGGGTATTACAGCATATTACGGTGTAACCTGACCCAGTATTACAGCAGTTTACTGTGTAACCCGACCAGGTATAAAATCATATTACAGTGTAATCCGACCGGGTATTACAATATATTACAGCATGACCCAACCGGGTATTACAGCATATTACTGTATAACCCAACTGGGTATTACAGTGTAACCTGACCGGGTATTTCAGCATATTGCGAAGTAATCAGACTGGGTATTACAACATATTACAGTGTAAACTGACTACAGAGTAACCTGTGTACTACAGTGAAACATAAGTGTATGCATACTTACAGAGTAACCGGCCCAGCATTACAACATATTATAGTGTTATCCGACTAGATAGTACAGTATATTACAGTGTAACTTGACCAGGCATTACAGAGCAACCCAAACCGAGTATTACAACATAACCCAGACTGGGTATTACAGCATAATCCAAATGGGTACTACAGTGTAACCTGAATGAGTATTACAGTGTAACCCAATCCAGGTATTAGAATGCAACCTGACTGGGTATTAGAGCTGAGCCACATCGAATCCCACTCACCTATTTACGTCCATTTTCCTGCTTCTCCATGGGATGAGCTGTGGATGGATCCTATCCTTTGTCTTGTGTGTTTTCGAGAAAGTATCTGCATCACCCAGCAAGCAGGTTAAGAGGGGTGAGGAAAGGCCAGCAGCTCTAATACGGACTTCATTAGCCACTTTGGCGCTTGCGTGTAATCAACGCGACCAGTGAAAGTGATTAGAGTCAACGTGATTGACCCTGGCGTGTGCTGACATCCTAACAGGAAGCTCCTAATTCGGCGACAGGAATCTAAAATGTAGTCATCTGCAGCTGATCTCCGGCTGGCCGTCTACGGTCACGAGCCGCCTCGGATCATTAAGACTGTCAGGAGGAGACCGGCAAGCGCCAGATACGGTGGAAAGGAGTACTCATGCAGATCTGCAAACCCGCATACCCCCCTGCCAGCTTGCCACCCCTCTTTCAGCAGAGATCCCGTTAGGATGCATCCGCCAAAGCGATGCCCCCACTTGACCTTGATAGATACTGTACAGGTCTTCATTAGGAAGTGGAGATAATGTAGAGCGTGTCCCAGTGGGAGCTTGCTAGAGATGCTCGGGACGCGCTGGACCGGAACGTGACTCTGCCCGCCGCCGTGGCCGTCTCCTGACCCGAAAGGTCGCGGTAAGTGGCGGGAGCTTCCAGGCTCAGTGGAAAGTGAAGCAAGTTGTCCACCGGGGGGGCGCTTTAACTGCCACTGTCACATGTAACACACGCACGATAAACACGTGTGACGTTTCTATTCTCTTATATACCTGAAACGCAAACACAAATCACAATTTGGTCATTAGTGCAAAAAATAACTCATTCTCAAGAAGAAAAAAATACATTTTTAGGGATTTTAATTATCAGTGTTGTGGGGAGGAAAAAAAAAAACAGAAACACCTTCAAATAAAAATGCAAGGCGTTTTTAAGACAAGGCATGTAACAGGCGACAGACACACTTCACACACTGGAGCGGTGGCTCCCGGGACGACCTCTGACCCCTGAATTAACACATCAGACAGGACAGAGTCCAAATGATCACAGTCGTCCAAATGATCATATCAGGCACAGATGGAGGCGATCACAGCGGCTCCGGGACACAGAAAAAGACATTAGGAAATGTCAAAGCGAAGCCACGTTATCCCTGGCCAGAGAGGAGCCTGTTTTAAAAAAGCATTTTAAAAAGCTATTGTTTGTACCTCGTCACATGTGCAGAATCTTTGTTTCAGATTCCTCCGGGGGCCTTGGGCAACTTCTCGATATTAACATGATCACAGATACGCAGAAACGTGTTACAGATGTTAAACTCCAAAAACCTGTTATGAAATAACACAAAATAAAACATAAAAAGCGCGCAGCTATGTTATTAGCCAAGTTAAAGTGCAAAGATAAATGTTTCGGTCTCCAAAAGGAGCCCCCAACCCTCCCCAGCCCCCCTCCCACCAGCCCGGTTTAATCTGCAGATCTGGCACAGCCAACCTGATCTTAATCACGTTCCGTGAACACAGCGTCTCGGCGCTGTTAATTTATTAGCACATGCTATTTAGGCATGAACGCAGCCTCCGCAGTCACAGTGCACTTAATTCAGAAAACAGCAACGCTTCACACCTCGCTCTCTCTCCTTGGCAGCCCATTGTTTCTATGTTCCCTCTATCTTGCCAGGGTACATCGCAGGCTGGAATAGAGGTGACTGTGTCCCCAGGACGCGCCGTTGGCGAGCGGCTCTGCGCTCACACCATGGAGAAGGCCGCCACAAATGCATTATTACAAACAGCAGACACGCTGAGAGGTGCGGCGCGTGGTGACCCCCCCCACCCCCAGAGATACGCACCCGGCCTGCAAGCTTTACATCCACGTGATCCTTCAACGGACGCCATCCTCCTAGCAGGAAGGAAGGTGTCCCTGAGCCTTGCCGGTATCACCATCCCAATACTGCATCACTGTACCATCCATTTATTTTATAATTGTCTCATTATTCCATCCCTCTATTGGAGTGTTTCCCAACCCAGTCCTCGGGGGAACACTGGACAGTCCACGTTTTCGCTTCCTCTTAGCTCCCAGCACACCTGTACCAGGAATTCGGTGTTCCTGATTGGCTGGGAGCTGGGAGGGAGCAAAAACGTGGACTGTCCGGTGTTCCCCGAGGACTGGGTTGGGAAACACTGCTCTATTGCATCACTGCCCCTTTATCATGTTACCGACCATTTATCACATCACCATCCTTACTTGCAGCACTGTCCCTGTGTTCCTTTCATCTTTTTCTCTTTCTTTATTGTGTCACTGTCCTTTTATCATGTCACTATCTTTTTATTGCGTCACTGTCCCTTTATTACATCAGAAATATTAGGGTTCCTCTGATGGGCGAATCTACCTCCTCTGGTAGCTCTTTTAAGGGTGTTACTGTCACTATCGGTGTCGAGCACCTTCGAGAACAGAAGTGACCCAGACCAGACCAAGCCAGGCTGGGCCACGTCCAGAGCAGTGAAGTGGGACTCAGTGTGTGCTGTCTCTCCTTTATACTGTGCTATGTAGATATGTAACACCTCATAAAAACAGCATTTACAAAAAAAATATATCTTGGGACCGCACAGAAGAGGGCATGCTATGTCCCCGTATGACAAGGCTTAAATTTAGACTTAATTAGTCAGACCTTCTAAAATTCTGCTGCTATTACTCATGCTGTTTCCATCTGTCCAACTGTGTTATTATTGTTACAGTGAACCTGGACCAGCCAGAACCTTCCAGCGCAACCTATGGAGGCATCTTTGTGAATGCAAACAGCATGACCTCCTGCCCTGGGGGATTTGACGCCGTCCAGTCCCAGCTGCCCCCCATATCGAGTCACCACCCAGGTCACTGAATCCTGACATGAGTGGCGTCAGGACAGAGTGTGTGTGTGTGTGTGCGTGTGTGTGTGTGTGTGGTGGGGGGGGGGCAAGGCGGTGATAATTACGCGCCGGCGAGGGACGCGCACTAACGAGCGCGGTGAAAGCCCTCACTCCGTCACCGCGGTACCAAACCAAAAGGCAGGGAGCGCGTTATTTAGTCGTTCGAAACGGACGCCGTTTCTTTGCAGGGGCCGACGTGACGCCTCTTTTCCCCAGTGAGTAATTGCTCTGTCACTCGTCAATCTCTTTCGGCACGACGGAGCCGTGCAGAGAGAATCCCGCAGCCTGTCCCTCAAATTATTAGCATTTATTACACCCCCCGCGGCTCGTATTAATGAGCCGCTCGGCGCCGTACGCTAAATCGTGCCTCGGACTCATTCCGAATTCATTTCCACTGATCCCAGACTTCCTCATTCCCGGCTCGACTCGGCGACGGTGTTTATGCTCCCCTTTCGGAGCCGCGCGCATTTAAAAGCAATTAACACATTAACAGCGCGATGCACGGACCCAATTAGCGAGTCCATTAACGATGACAGGTGACGTCTCTGCCCGACCCCAGGCTTGAGGAAGCATTACTCAGCCCGTAAGGAAGCCGGGATCCATACGAATCGGAGGACTTTCGGCAGCCTTAATGAAGTTGTGTCCCCAAACCGAGGCAGCCACCTGCTCCATGCTGGTCCCATTCTCTCGCTTTGCGGGAGCAGATTTAATGCTTGCTTCAGCATCTGAGCTCTGCTCTGTGATGTACTGTGGGTCGTACCTCTGCCCTTATGCCTTGAGGAGACCAGTGGGAGGAGGTGTGCAGGGGGGCTCATCTGCGATCCTCACACCGGGCTTTGGGTGCAGAGCCCAGCTCCCTGCCTCCCTGTTCCCGCTTACTCGCTTCCCTGGCCTCCTTCTGCCTGCATCCCTGGTCCCTACTCCCCACCTCCTTGGCATCCGCTTACCCGGCTCCTTGGCCCCACCTCCTCACCTCTCTGACCCCTGCCTGCCTGGCTCCCTGGTTCCTGTCTCACTAGTTCCCAGTTTCCTAGCTCCTGCCTGGCTACCTCCATATCCCGACTGGCTCCCCACCTTCCCTCCCCCATCTCCCTGGCCACCTGCATGCCCTCCTCCATAGCCCCCACCTCCCTGACCACCTGCATGCCCTGCTCCCTGGCCCCCACCTCCCTGGCCACAACTCCCCGCCTGCCCGCCTCCCTGTCCCTCAGCACCCCACCTTCCTGGCCCTGGCTCGCTGCTCCCTGGCCCCCGGCCCCCTGCTCACTGGCCCCCTGCCTGCCCGCGGGACCTTGGGCCCCTCCCGCTTTCATTAGCTGCTGCTTTCAGCAGCATGCAGCAATTTCACGGCTCATTGCAGGTGCTGAAAACCTCTGAAAGTACAAATGCTAACTTTTGCTGCCCGCAGCCCCTCAGGAGACGATTAACTCTGCAAACAGCAGTGAGTCACCTCGTCCCCGCAGCCGCCGCGTCTCTGCCGGCTTGTAACCATACTTGTCTTGCAGTGAACAGTGTAATAGCGGGTTTGTGGGTTCGAGGCATGGGCATGTGGCCATCGCCATGGAGACATCGCCCTGCCCCCCAAAAGAACAGAGGGCTGCAGCATTTAAAACTTCTGACTGTGGATTTTTTAAAGGATTCCACTTTCAAAATGTCCGATTCCTTCAAGAATGATTATTATTTGAGATTAATCATTTAATGATATTAATGATATTAATAACCACATCCATTCACCCCTCCCCCATATTGTCATGTGACTATCCTCCATATACCATTGATACTGTGTGTGCCACCATTTTCAGGCAGTGGGCACAGATGATGTAGATGGCCTCAACGTGCCGTAACGCGTTTCACAAAGAGAACTGCTCTTAATGGGCCATACCTTTCGGGTCAGATGGCCTGGTGATCCATGGACGCCCCCTGCAGACTGCTGTGCATCTCAGACTGTTTGCTAAGCATGCTGGTAGGTGAGGACCCTAGTATTGCTGAGACTGAGGCTGCTGCATTGGGCTGCAGTGCATTCTGGGATGTGAGGACCCCAGTATTGACAAGGCTGAGGACTCCAGTGTCACCGAGCCCGAGGCTGCTACATGGACCATAGTGCATCTTGGAAGGTGAGGACCACAGTATCACCAAGGCTGAGGCTGCTGCCTGGGACCGCAGTGCATGCTGGGATGTGAGGACCCCAGTGTCACTGAGGCTGAGGCTGCCACATGGGGCTGCAGT
>JAODKN010000046.1:4888809-4913912 GCA_026774425.1 Petrocephalus zakoni
GTTTGGGATACACGCGTTCTCCGTCCCCCCACAGCATTTGGGATACACACGTGCTCTGTCGCCCCATAGCATTTGGGATACACACGTTCTCCGTCCCCCCACAGCGTTTGGGATACACACGTTCTCCGTCCCCTCACAGCGTTTCGGATACATGCGCTCTCCGTCCCCCCACAGTGCTTGGGATACACTCGTTCTCCGTCCGCCCACAGCATTCGGGATACACGCGCTCTCCGTCCCCCCACAGCATTTGGGATACACGCGTTCTCTCACTCGGCATTAAGGATACACATGCTCTTTGTCCCCTGTGGCATTTTGGATGCACATGTTCTCTGTTACCGTACGGTGCCTGGGAGACACATGTTCTATGTTCCCCTCGACAATTGGGATATATATGTTCTCCTTTCCTCACAGTGTTTGGGGTACGTGCATGTCTATTTTTAATAAGCTCACTCCAGAATCATGTCTTCACAGGGACTGGCTCTCCATGCTTGGGGGCTGCTGTCACCCATGTGCCACTGATCATATTTCTACAGATATTTACCGTTTTAACTGATCCTCAGAGACCCAGTTGGACAATGTGAGCGCAGCTGGTCATTAAGAGAGGAGAGGGGCCTTTAACCTTTAATATGTGAGCAAATAGTTCTGGGCACAAGAGCACAGGTGCACATGTGGGTGTGTCTGCATGTGTGCTCCAAATCAGCTGTTGAGGTGTGTGTATGTTTAATAAACCTTGAGCTGAGTCTGAGCTGTGTTATCACAGCCTGTGTTAAGCTTAAGAAGTTGTAAGGCAGCCTGTGCTAAGCCTGTGCTGAGTCTGAACTGTGTTAATGGAGCCTGTGCTAAGCCTGAGCTGTTTTAAGGCAGCCTGAGCTGAGTTAACAAAGCCTGGGTGACTTAACGTCTATACAATAGATTGACAGTACAATCAAAGATGATTATTTTTACCGCTCTGTGTTGTTTTTATTTGAAATGTCCAGCCATCCATCATCCATCATCCGTCATCAATCATGGGGGTTTAAATAGTAAAACGTGTTTCTTGCACAAATTTTTGTCATCGCCTCCTTTGTAAAAAGCAATTGTTTGGTAGCCGGACTTTAAATTACCAGCACATACGGTTCCAACACTAAACTGATATTTTGTGAAAAACACAGTCTGTTTCCAACAATGCCCCACAGAGCTGCCCCCCCCCCTTTCCACAGAGACGCAGACCCGTTTAAATCAACTCCATCTCGCAGGAAAAGGCCTGCTTTCATAAATATAAATTCTCCTTTCAAATCCTTGCCTGTGTATAATCTGTTTATTCTTGGAGGTTTGGCGAGTTTAAAAAAGTTAAACGTAAATACCGTGGTAAAGGGGGTCATACCAGCAGGGGACTACAGTCACTCTGGAAACATGTTGGGGGTGGGGGCCATTTTCCTCAGCAGGACAGGGATGTTCCTCCTGCCCGGGAGCATTAAAAAATAATCTTGGTGTAAAGGTGATATTAGTGTGTTGCAACTTTCCTGTGTTTAGCTGCAGCGTGGCCTGGTGGCTAAGGGCGACTCTGCAAAAGTATCACACAGTGCTTTGTGTCCACATCTCCCTTAGGCGTCCACAGCAGCCTTTCCCTGGAGCTTAAAGGGGAGGCCGGTCAGCTATAACCTTGGCCACACCCCCAGCTGTTTCTTCTGACCATGCACCTCACATCAGCTGGCTAAGAGCCAATCATGTCCCTCCCAGACCGTCATCATCCGCTGGCTAACAGCCAATTGCGTCCCTCCGACGCTGTCACGATGACAAATTGGCGATTGTAAAGCCCACGCCTTGATGTCACACTGCTGGCTGAACTGCCTCACCCCACCTGACGGTGACCGTGAAGGGAGCTGCTCTGACAGGTGCAGCAGTAGAGTTAAACGGGAGCAGACAGCTCATGGGAAAAGTTAGCATGAAGGGACTGAACCGGAACAACATCTCCCAAATGTCACATTCCCTGACAGACCAGAATGGTTACAAACCACATTTAAAAACTGCGTTAAGATGACACACCGTGGACCTGTAGCGCAGCTGCATCTACACACCTGCACGCTTTAAACAGCACAGCTGTCTGCCTCCACCCGAGCTGCTCACCCCGGCCCGGCCCCAGCGAATGCAGCAGGAAGCTCGCCTCTCCTCACCCACCATAATTTATGCAGTAGATGAATATCGTCACACCGATTCTGCAGCACTTATGAACCCTCGCTGGCGGTGCACTGTTTTATGCAGTGAGAATTACACGTTAGCACAAGCAGTGGCCGCGTGCGCCTGCGTCTGCCAGGCTCGTCTCGCCTGGGGTCCGCTCCCGTCTTCCCGGGGGACGCTGCTGACCCCAAATGCCATTCATTTAGGGGCGCCTCTAACTCTGAACGGAATACTGCTATGGCGGCCAGCGCGCCAGCGACACCCTGGGAGGATGCTGAGGCTCCCGCCACCCATCCCAGAGCCTGAAACTGGGCTGCGAGATGCTGCAATTTCACAGGCCACTTGCTTGTTTTACTTGGCAGTTCAACTGGCTAATTGGAGACGGCGATTCCCAGTCTCTGTGACCGTGTAAGTAATGACACTTAAAGTACGGGAGGTGAGGAACGGCAAAGTCGAATGAAATAAATAAATCCGACGCGCTGCTTTTTTCATACTTTGTAATGAACTTCCGGAAGTTTCAAGTCGTGTGGCTGCTTAAGGTTTTGGTCTGATGGCACTGTTGCATTCCTCTGTGCCTGGCGGGTGATACGCAGACACCAGGACACGTGAAGAGCTCATCTCAGAATATCATCCGCACATTATCATCAGCGATGACGCGCATATTTAGCTCCGCCTTCCCTGCCTCACTCAAATTCATCAATCTCCTTTGATACTTAGGCGGTGGTTTTATCGAAATCACCTCATGCTGCATTTTTACCAGAGGAGATATGTTCTTGTCTCAAATGTACAAGAGCCGAACCCTTTATGGACGCCGAATCTGTAACATTTGGGTTACAGATGAAGCCTTGTAACAGCTCAAAAATGTCTCTGGAACGAATTGGTCAGAATACACACCTACAACATAACGACGATGGGCCACGGAAACACGGTGTAGGATACAGAGTATTTTTCCAAACATAGTCCTTGATTTTTACTCATCTGTATAACAAATAGGAAGTTCATAATATTGCAAAATAAAATATAATAATAATAATAATAATAATAATAATAATGATGGCGATGGTGATGAAACATGCAGCATGTACCTTGTTTCCACCTCTCTCAAAATAAAAATAAAATTTAAAAATTTTGCCGGAGGAGTGAAAGGAAGCCGTGTAGCAGCACAGACGCTGGCACCTGCCCTGCACAGAACCTATAGGCACATACTGCATTTCTCTGGGTGCCTGTTTTCCTACATCAGGGCGCAGAGCAAAGGGCACAGACACAGAGAGCAAGAAAAATTTATAGACCTCGCAGTGATTTTGAACCTCCGGTTATTAGCAGATTTAAACACAAACTTGCAAGTTTAATCCCCCATGTCATCTACAATAGATAAATAATTGTCAAAAAATTTTATGTAATTACTATAATTAATCTGTTCTGCATTATTTATGCTGAACTACAAGATGTAAGACAGTCAAAGCCACTGCACCTTGCCATTAGTGGCATATTACTTATTTATATCCAGTATTTCAGAGAGAGAATAAAGTTCTGCAGTGACAGTTTGCATTTTGAGAAAATCATTTAAGCAGTTTTTTCCAAACCCTAGCCACTGTAATAGTTTAGATTCCATGTAAGCTGGTACAGTAGTAGCTGTAATGTACAAAAACACTTTCAGTGAATACGAAGTGTTTAAAGACCAGTGTAAATCACGTATTGACACAAGTCGTTCAGACACAAATGTGTTCCTCCAAAAACAAAAGGTTTCTTCATGTACTGAATCCTCAGTCCCGCAATGAAACCTCAGTCCCGCAATGAAACCTCAGTCCCGCTGCACAGGTCCGAGCTGCAGCTGCATGCTGTCAGATGCAGAAAAACAAACGAAAAGAAAGGCAGAGGAAAGACGTGGACATGTTCGGGAGGAAATCGTGTTCAGAAGCAAACTCGAGGGATTTCAATTTATGCACGAGAAATGCAATGTTTAAAGCTTCAGATCATTTCCATTCAATTTGGAGACAAATCAGAAAAATACACCAGCAGAACCGGCCAGGACACCAGATAGAGTCCAAGGCATGAGGGAGCTCATCAGCTAAACAGCACTTCACATCTGATAAATGACCACACATCCCATACTGTATGTAATGTACTGTACTGTCTGTTCAGTTATATATCACGTCTAAATGCTTCATACCGTACTTTTATATACAAATATTATAGAACAAATAACACAAACGACATGGATAAATATGAATAGGTGACCAATTAAAACAAATATTATTATTCATATGAAACATAAATTTAAAAATCATTAATGAATAACACGTTTCCGTTTTTAGACAGAAAGTTACGAATATATATTGTTGTATTATGATTATTATATACATAAACATATAATTACTGTAGCCTGTAAGAAAACATTTTTTTAAGTTTTTAAAATTACATTTATTTTAATTTAAACCATGTTAACACAATTCACCACCGTTATAATGCATATTTTAAATTAAATAAATATATTTATCAAACTTATTACTGAACCTTTAATCACCGGTGCTCTTCCAGGGGAAATTCACGTTTTATAGTTTTTTAAAGAGCGTTGATTTGTCTCTATTTAAATATTTAACCATTTGTTTTCCTCCGCTAGACGTCTGCACACCAACACTAATATGAATTCACATATCATTATTTCTACTCTAAAGACGCCCCTATAATTCTTCAGTACATTTTACTTACTTTTGGAGAGGAATTTTATAATTGTATATTTAAACAATTTTAACAGATCCATAATTCGTGAAGTTCACCTCTGGGAAATACTTAATAGTCCAGTTGCAAAATAAATGACTATGTGTGTTTTACGTATAAAAGAGCAGTGAGCGACCGCAAAAAGGTGACGGCTGTGCGCGTCCCCGTCGCACACGGCGCCGCTGCACTGCTGGCACCAGTGGACGCGCAGCTCTCAGCCTTCAAGCTGTGCGGCACTCACTACGGCAGCCGGCGAGGCCCAAGCCTCATGTTCAAACAAAAGCGCGAAACGCTTTCGCCTCTCCAGTCAGTGCGTGTGGATCGCAGCTCAGCGCAGCTCCGAGAGCGCCGCAGATAAAGGCATACCCGAGCGGGCAGGAGGGAGCAAGGCAAAGGGGACCCGGCGAAGGACACTGAAGACTACATTTCTGAACAAAGCGCCCCCCCTTTACCATTTCACTGAATCAGAAATTTTAGGCATTGACTGACGCCTGGATGCACCGACGTCAGTGAGCCGCTCGCTTGGGTCCGCGGAGCAGATCGCAGCATGTCCCGAAGGAAGCAAAGCAACCCCAGACAAATCAAACGTAAGTTTGCAGCTTTCTTTACGATGGCACTCCTGTTAAAATGTCCATTACTAAATCCTGGGAAAGTTCGCTTAGATATACAGATCGCGTTCCGGGTGCTATAACCTCATGGTCCGAATTGGAACATTTGGCAGTTTAATTCATAATTTGATTTGAGGTGCTTGACGAAACAATAATACATGTGAAATAATCCTGAATTAGATATTCTGAAAGTCCTGTTTTCAAAGATGTTGACGTAGATCCTCTGCCAAGTTGGACTGTAGGAATGCTGTGAATTTTGTTCAACCGTTGAATGTGTGTGTAGTTTTAATTCACAAAAACATTTTAAACAGATAAAGCAAATTTACCAGTAGCAGTCATATAATATAATTTAATGTTGTAATAATAATGTAACATATATACACATTTTTATAATAGGAATAGCACGAATATTTGGTGTTTTCTGTGTAAAGGTGCGGTTTCAGCGGGTTGGCATATATGCTGAATGCAGAAAAAAGTAACTCTGGGGTTTTCTTGATTTTTTTTATTTGTATAGGCCTATATACACGCAAATATATATAGTGATAATACTGCTAACGTTAATAATACAGTTACACGTGTGACAGTGTAAAGGTACGTTACACCTGACATACGAGACTCTATATTTCTTAACCGGTGCTAAGAAATATATTTCAGTATTTTTATATGTTAGTATTATTTTAAAGAATGTATTTAGCCGGATGAGCGTGCAAGTAATTGAATATTTTTGGGTGACGAAACACAGACGTACCTGTAAAGTTTTCGGTTTCTGAAACAGCCCTTTTTTGTGGGGATACAGCAGTGTAGTAAAAACACACCTTCTAACACCTGATAAAGGTAACGCATCCATCAATGGGACAGGCAAAGCAGAACAATTCTGCGTACAATTTCGCGAGTGCCCTGGTTTTCAGTACCCGCCTTGCGGCTGACTTTGCCCCGCTATCTGATGCCACGCCGCGCCGGGGGTGTCCGCCGAAGTGATCCGCCGTGTCGGCTTCTATAGTGCTGCGGTCCGCTGCACTGACTGAGAAACGCCGCGATCCACTGACCCGAACCAAGCGAGCGCCGTGGGGGTCCTGCCCCAAATCCACCGCCGTGCGAGTCTTTCGGGGCTTCAGTTTTCAGCCTCTATGAGTCATTTTCTTTCTGTTTTTAATACTGAACAAACACGTACAGACGTGTAGCTATATTCTGATTAAATTAGCCAGCTGTCACCTTTTTAGCTGTTAGTTTTATGTTTTAGAAGCGTGATCATTTTAGTGTACATACGTTTTCTGAAAAAGTTATGATACTGTGTATACAGTATTACCTTCATAAATAAGGTCAAATGATCATTTCATATGAACACAATTTTAGCTTAAAATATCTGGAGTTTAAACAATTTTCGGAGGTATTTTTTCCCATTTTAAGTAGAAATATTTAATCATAATCATTCGTATAAATAAGGTGAAATTATGTAAATAAAATGAACAGGTAGTGCTCTGTGTTGTTTATTAAATTGCCTAAATCTGAGTGCTGTAGGAACTTGGGGTTTGTTAAAGGCAGAGCAGAAATTATATGTTTTAAATATAAAACCCAGCTCATTTTTTTCCACTGATGAAGTATTCATACAGTGATCACTTGTATTGCTGACCTATTCGGTATGTACAGTAAACACAGACACGAAGAGGCATCTCTTTGTTCATTCTGAGGTCTGTTACCATGTAAATCCGGCTCCAAACCGGGACGGCCGCTTTAAACCCGCTCCGTTTCTTCTACGTTAGATTCACACCGTTTTCCTCCGTAGGAATGCAATGGCCATTAACACTCCGACTGGTTGATCTTTGAGGTTTAACCCAGCAGCCTTTTTGTTTTAGTGTTTTGGCATTTTGTGGATGTCGTGCGTCTCGGTACGGCAGCCCGGATCCCCCGCTTAGCCCCGCTAACACGGTGTCAGTCAGCCGCAGGGGGACTTCGCGGCGCTGGCTCTCCGAGTGCGGCAGTGAAATATTAACGATGCGCCGGACACTTCATGGGAGACCGCGAACCCTAGGGAGCGCACGGCCCTGAAAGTCACTACAGGCACTCGCCGGGCAGGGAAAGGTCCCCGGGCCACTCCGTCCATCCCTCCCACAGCACCTCGTTATCTAAAATGATTTATGCCATATTTTCATATTTTGCTTATTCGTTCCCCCGGGGCCACTTGGTGAGTAGCGATAGGTGTAGGCATTGAAAGAACGCCATTAATTTGCACCGATGACCGGACAGATAGGGGCCGATATTGGGAGCGATAAGCAGAGGAGATGTAACATCAGAAGGTCCATTATTACCATTCAAATTCCAGCCCAGCAACCTGCAGAAGTCTGATAATCCCTCCGGTTTCCACCACTTTGGACGATAAGGCAAAAAAAAACAGTCTTTCAGGTCGTCCTGATTAGCCTGGCTGGATATTCCGATAATACGGTGATAAATTATGAATTTGTTTTCCCCTGTAAAACATTAGCATGTATATTTCCATTGTTTAAGTAATACTCTGTAGACTGTCTTGCCCTGCGCCAACCACCCCCCCCCCTCCCCTGGGCACCGCAGCCCACCCTAAAGAAAGCAGGAGTGCTTTATCACTTTATTCTAATAGGAGTTAGATTAGAAGTGCAGATAGAGGAGGAGGGTTTTGAATAGCTGTCCTGAACAATGTAATCTCACCATCTCTGAGGCGCTGACAAGCCGCTGTTGTTCTTCGCTGTTATCAGCTGTAGCCAATATACCAATAAACATCCCCGGCGGCTTGCCGCTCGCCAAATTTATGACAGAAATGATCTCATTGCGATTAGCCAGCCAATGAGGTGGGTGTGTTACCCGGCGACGCCCCGCCCCTCCGGCCCTCCCCAGCAGCCTGTAGGCAGGAGTGACACCCTTGGGTGGGGGAATGTTTGCCTAGCGTCACGGGCACCCCGTTCAGATGCTTATGGGCCCATGAGAAGTAGCGTGTGGCCCGAGGTTGATCTCCAGTGCCTTAACTACTCTACTGACGCATCGCACATTGCCGGCGTCACCTTCGCGGTTTAATACCTCTGCGGCTGATCATTTTCACACACAATAACACCCGCAGTCACGCACCGCGGGCAATTTAGTGGCCAAATCACCCAAGTGACAGAGTGTGGAAGGAGATGGCGGGGGGGGGTATACGGCAGGAAATGGGGGGAGCGCGGCAAGCGGAATGCCTGACACAGGGGGAACACGGAGGGTGCTCGACATGAGGAGGACATGCACATGCAGAATGCAGAACATGGGGAGACAATGCAGAATGCGCAACATGTACTGCACAGGAGGAACATGCCCACCGTGCCGGAGGTGTGTGACCGCTGTGCTGACCATATATAATATTATATTATTTTATGTTACGAAAGGTGACTGGATGGATGGATGGATGGATTATTAGCAGTTATATATGCTGCCTTCTGAAAAGAGTTATGCTTTTTATTGTTTGTGATTTTGACTTAAGTAACCACCAGCTACCCAGATTTTGCATAATGCATACACGCTGTTTTCACAGGCTTACAGTCTCCTTGCTTTGAACATAAATATCCATCAAAAAAACATTTGCTCTTGTTATGCTATTAAATGCAAACTGGAGGTGGATCGTAGGGTTTTATTGTGGGTATGAACTTAGGGTCTTCACTTCTGCTTTGATTTATTCGTTTTTAGTTCGAGAAGTGGTCGTTGAAGTTCATGCAGTTACTGCAGTTAATGTGGTTATTGCAGTTAGTATAGTTAATGTGGTTACTGCAGTCATTGCAGTTAGAACAGTTAATGTGGTTACTGCAGTTAGTGCAGTTAATGTGGTTACTGCAGTCATTGCAGTTAGAACAGTCAATGTGGTTACTGCAGTTAGTGCAGTTAATGTGGTTACTGCAGTTATTGCAGCTAGTGCAGTTAATGTGGTTACTGCAGTTATTGCAGTTAATGTGGTTACTGCAGTTTATGCAGTTATTGCAGTTAATGTGGTTACTGCAGTTATTGCAGCTAGTGCAGTTATTGCACGTATTGCAGTTACGGTCATCTGCTAGGAACTTGTGGTAGACTGTGGCTCACTGGTCCAAGGTGAGTTAAAGCTTTTGACGGGGGCGATTTTCCTCACTGCAACAGTACAACAGCACTGCTACAGCCTGATGTTGTGAGCTCTCTATATTTAACTTTAAAATTGTAACGAGCCTCACAAATTCTTGTCCAGTGCCTTGGGGAAAGTGTATTCTGAAAGGCACTATATAAAAATAAATTGAATAAACTGAAGTGAATTTGAATTCTCCTGCTCGAATTCTCTGGCAATAAAATGAGCTTATTAAACTGTGTTCCTACCAAATTACATATTTCTAAAAAGATTATACTAATGCTACATTTAAACTGAAGTGGAATTATTGTTAAGTTCAACCCATCCATCTGACTGCTGTTGTGATCAGATTTAGAAGCTGGATACCCTATTCCATCATTGAGCTGGCTCTTAATATTTTGTTCCAGAATGTTTAAACTGTCTTTATGTTTTCATGTTTGCCTTTGCTGTCTTCTATCAGAGATTCTTATCAAGACACGGGAAACCCTGGAATATTCAGCCTTTGTTCCTCGGGGTAGATTGATGCTGGTATGTCAGGCACAGAATCCACTCGCGTTTGCTGTAACATGGCCACATTAGCAGGAAGAAGCCTGCTGGTCAGGGAGATCTCATCCTTTATGTCAGTGAGGTTTATCTAGCAAACAGGGGTCTGGCCTCTGATAACTGCAGGAATGAAACAGTACAAGGGGTTGTACGCCAGTCTCTGTACAAATGTAACGATGCAAATGCTGATGCCAGCAGAGAGGTGTCTTTGTACCTAGTTAAAGCTTCATTATTTGTAATCAATGTCTCTGGGCCGTCAGAACACATCAGTAAAAATAAATAATAATGGTTTTCCACTTTTCAGAAGAGCAGTAAGGTTCTGTATGGTTCTGGTTAGTTGGAGTCATTTTAAGGATAACCGTGGTGAACATGTACATCCCACATGGCCATTTCTGAGCACGACGAAAACGAGCCGCGCCGTGTCTGAGGCCTTGAGAGAATGCTGTTTTCCTCGTCTCCACGCTGAAGATGTTTTCCTGGCCCTGTCCATTGTCGGGCTGTAACACAGGTATAAATCCCAGCTCTAAGGAGGCCTTTGGGAAGAGTGGATCGTGAGAGGTGGAGAGAAAGAGGGACAGAGTGAGAGGGACCCGCCTGGGCTGCAGAAAGCCTTCTTTTTCATTCTGCACGGTCCTGTTTACTCTCCACCAGCTTTCAATATAAAGCAGCTGCAATGCAACCAAAAAAATCACAATGGAAACACTAGTATACGGTTCCCAGTACTGTATGGAACACGCGACACAGTGGTCAAGATAAATGCGTGGAATCTGAGCACAAATGATCTGCAATGTCAGAATTTTTGAGTGATCAATGAACGAGGCACGGAAAGGCACTGAGGGACTGAGAGCGGCACAAAGAATTGACCGGCCTAGCTGATATCTCGTCATGGAACGTCCCATATTATAACCGATACACTGTGATGACACCTGCATGCTGATCTGAGGGTCTGAGGGTCTGAGGGGGTCATTGGTGCCCCGTAAGGACCGACGGCACCTTATCCGGGTATCCTGCTGGTGGATACTCGAGAGTCTGCTGAAATCGTCTGACAGCTTGGTCAGGCAGCCTTGGGGGAGGGAGAAGGGAGCAGAACTGGAGCAAACAGGGCCTGATTGATGCCCGTCACCGTGACCATCACCAGCGGGCAGCAGCTGGCAGGGAGGACCTGCTGATCTCACTCCTCATGTCGAAGCCAATCGCTGCAGCGCAAAAGGGAAGGTCAAAACCTCTCACTCCTTCACCGTATCTCTCGCCCTCTTTTTCTTTTGGTTTTCCTGCTGTTTTCTTCCAATTTATCACATAGGTGAAAAGAGAATAGATTAGGGCCAAAAGGTAGGGGAAGGCCATTAGTATCAAAAAGAGTTTGCTGGTGAAAGTCTCGCTCACTCGATCGCTCACCAACGCATGGAGGATTTTACGGCTTCACAGAAGCTAAAAACGAAGGAGGGATGTGAAGGAGCAAAGGGATGTTCCAAACACAACCCGGACACACGGCTGTTGTTAAAGTGAAGCACTAACCCAAAATGCCTTCCACCCAATTGCTGATCCATGTTTCAGATCCGATCTGTTCTTTCCATGTAAAACATTCCGATATTGTGGCCACCGACTGCTGCTGTGGCATTTACACTTCCTGACAGGGGAGCATTTTATCGTGTTTTAATCCTGATCATCTTTCAGCCACACAATATCTGTCGCCGCTATTTAAGAGCGGAGACACATTTGAAGACATCCTGTGGAATTAAATGGACTTAAACACGGGTAGTGTGGGTCATGTAGACTGCCGTTCGGTTTACCATCAGCCCCGAACTGTCGCCACATGGTTCCCCCTGGCAGGAGGGACACTCGCTTCTCAGAAGGACACTCGCTAGTTCTCTGCAGGCCAACTGGAGCAGGCCTCTGCCTTGGCCTGGTCTCAGGGGAACCTGCTCCCTGCCAGCAGATCCAAATCCCATTCCACGCCAGCCGGGAAGGAGGCAGCTGCGTGGCTCTGCTGAGTCTCCTGCCATATCTGTGAAGATAAGATTGGAATTCAAGCTGGGCTGCCCTGCAAGCCTTTGTGGGATGTGCAGAAGCTATATCTGTCCCATTATGATGCTGAAGACAAGCACCATTATGGTTTTCATTGAAAGGAACATGTTGTGATAAATAGATTTATTTACCACAGATCAGCACCTCCAACGTGACTATAGATCCTCAGCTTGACAGAAGATTGCAGGTCCTCAGAAGACCAGAGGACCTTTAAAAAATCTTCAGCTTGACATAGGATTAGAGGTCCTCAGAGGACCAGAGAATCTTTAGGAGACATGATTCTACGACTTTTTGGGTCTTTCTTAGCAACTTGCTGTGTTTCAGTGTAGTGAAACTATCAGCCATAAGTAGCAGTCCGCAGCGTGGGGGGGGGGGGGCAAAGGAAATCACAGCTAGGAAAAGCCTATATTAAATACATAAGCATCCGCATTTGGCCTGGATGATGTGTCAGACAAAGCGTCCCTGTTACAAACATTTATCCTTTAGATGAATGGAGCCACTCGCTCACTGTACTGTGTCGTCTAAGTCGTGATAAATGCCTGGGAGCAAAGCGACTCTCTTTGGCGGTATTACCGCGACACCTGCATCGCGAGCGGTACACTGAGCCCCGGCGTTTCCCGAAGCCCTCAGCGGCGGATTCTGCAACCATAACGACAAAATGAGACAGATCATGTTTAAATTATGGGGGCGCCGAGGAATAGGCAAGAGGCGTCTGGGAAGATCTGCACAAATTAAGTGAACGGCATTGCTTCGCCACTGTGAATTCTGGTGTATGTCTGTGTAATGTACATCCCCGAAGAAAGAGAAAGACACTCATGGTTTTCGTGTCACTATAATGCGAAATGCAGGAAGGCAGAGGCAAAATTCACATACATGTTACCTACAGAAAAATGTTTGAGTCATTTATAAAAATCATATATTGCATGGATTGAAGTGTACAGAATAATTAATGGAAACACCGCAAAATATTACCTAAACACTTGTGAGATTATTATATTGGGCTTATACCAGCATGTTTCCATCTGGGAAACAGGTAATATTTACAAACGTCGCAGGGAAACGCTGACCTTAGCAATAAGCGGTGTGAGTCTGAGATGTCACTACCGGTGCGACGTGGTATACAGAGTGGAGGCGTCGCTCCGAGGCCCCCCCGAACGCACGAGACGGCAGCCCCCAGGAACTCACCGGGGGGGCAGTTTGCTCAGTCGCGGAGGTCACTCAGCACGGGCCCGGAGCCGAGGATCCTCGAGGTAAAAGCGGCCGCTTCCTCAAGCGCCATTCTCCGGACCGACTTTGCAGAGCATCGTCCGAGATAAGGGCTTTAATCCCCCCAGCAGAACGACGGGCACAGAATGCGGCCTCTTTATTTTAGAATCAATAACCGCACACGCGAACGGCTAAAGCATGACGGTAATAATCCCATTGCTGTGATCAATCGGACATACGAGGGGCGAATAATCAGCGCGTGGAGAGACTTTCTCTCATAATAAGAAACGGGAATCGGGAGTCAGATCTCGGCGGTAGACGGGGGCTGCGTGCTCGGGACACTTATGTTTATAACAAGCAGTTATATTGTGGGGGAAGTAGATAAGAGCGTACATTAAAGATGGTGATAATGCACCGGCCATGAAATTATTCATACAACACTAGATACTCTCAGGGTAGGTTTTCAGCTGCACGCTGCAGTGCTTTCTGCAAAAAAAAAGAAAAAGGAAAAACTTTCCAGTAATACAGAGATTAGCAGCAACTTTAGATGCGATAAATATGTTTCCCATAAATATTTTCATTTGTTGTTGTATTTTATAGATAAACCTTCCTGCAGCCTCGTTGACCCACATAAAGATTTGCCTGCACTGAGGTTAAGATGAGCTCAGGCAAAGAACTCGAAAAAACACGGTGCAATTTAATCATCTTTGAAGAGTATGAATTTGCATGTGAAATAAGAAGCCCCCCCCCCCCCAGAGAAGGTGGCTGATAGGGGGCGCTGAACCCCTTCCTTATGATTAGACGAGTGATCGAACCCGAGTCTGAATATACAGTGTGTCTGTCTCCCCCACCCAAGCTTCCTGATTTATGTTTTGTTTTGGTGTCTTGAGGTCACTCTTAAGTAAGTCAAAGGCTTTGGCTGAAGCCGGGAAACGATATTGTTCTTCAGATGGGATGTTTTCAGACCTTAATGAAATGGGGCCATTTAGAGCCCTTTAGTCAAACATGCTGCTCTCAGTATAAATCATATTTAAAGCTCCCAGCTTGTGGGCTTGCCGCCCGCAAGGTGAAACATGGGGTCAGGTCTATGAGACGGATCAGACCTTGATGAAGGACACTCGCTTTGGGGACATGGCACCTCTCTAGCGGGAAGGAGCCTGAGTTAGTGGTAGGTGAAGGAGCGATATTAGCTAGGGACAGCTGTCTTACCTGCAGCTGAACTTGCTATACTGGTCAGATAATTGAGCACTGGATGTTAATAGGGTGATGTGGTTTATGTGCCTCTTTAATGTTGCATGGAAGGTGGGTAAAGTACCTCTGGACAGGCAGAAAAGAGGAAGTGGTCCCTCTATAGGAGTATCACACATCTTCAGCTCTCCACCAGTTGGTCCAGCCTAGGATCCAAGAGGAACAATACAGATTTAGGCCATGGTGTTAGCCTTTGGCAAGGGTGGGTATCATCTCCATTCCTGTTTGAGATTTTCAAGGACTGGATGTCTAGGTGTAGACATGGCTGGGAAGGGTGCCGCTGTAGGGGGTGGAGGTGACATCCCTGCTATTCTGCTTTTGGCCCAATCTAGACCTGGACCTCTAGCATGTACTTGAGCAAGTTGATGTAGAGTGTGAAGCAGCAGGGATGAGAACCAGCACCTCCAAATCCGCTCTTGGTGGAGCTGCTTAAGCACCTCGGGTTACATGCGGTGTGTTAACCGTCGCCGCCGGTTCCGGAAGTCAAAGCTGTAATTGCGAGCACATTCCGGGGTGTCCTGTGGAGAGCGTGTCCTGCGGGGTCCCGTAGCAGGACGTGGGCGCGCTGCCTGAATGGCGACTCTTATGACCCGTGAAGAGAGGCGCCAGATTGCCGCGATTCAGGAACACCACTGCCCCACTTTCAGGGTCCCGGCGGACCGTCAAGCTGCCAGAGCCAGAACCCTTTCGCGGAAGCCGCGCCGCCAGTCTGCCTGTTCGGGTCACGGGCTTGCGATCCGGCCGGGCCCACCTCCTTTCTGAAATGAAAGGAAAGGGGGGAATTATGGGAGTGTTGCTCCTCCCGCTCCTCCCGCGACAGTGCTGCGGATTCATGCCTGAGGGAGATATTAGCTAAATGTTGGGCAGGGTGAAGTGGAAAGAGGTACGCAGCTACACTTGTGCAAAGCCCACGCTGGTGAAGAGCAGCTCATTAAACCTCCTGCCGTCCTCCCGCCCAAGGTGCCTCAGGGCATCTCTCTGTGGCCTGGGGGGGTAGGGGGCCTGTGTGGAAGACCCCCCCCCCCCGGCTGCTGCACATGCCTAACCACCGGCACAAGACGAGGGTCAGGCTTAAAGAGAGGCTAAATTAATGAGGCCCGTTAACGACTACTGGGCGCGTAATTATGGAGCGGCCGAGAAGAATCCGTTTGCGGACAGTGTGACACAGAGCAGTAGCAGGTGGGTCATCATCGCTGCAGTATTCCCAGCTGCACATGACATCTGACCTGGTTCTGACCCGTTTCTGACCCGTGTATACCCAGGACATCCAGCTGCACCATTCCCACTGCTCGCAAGAACTTTATACCTCATGACTACATTTCGCATCCCTGGAAAATATACGCATTCATTCACGAAAAATGACTGGAAACTAATTTAACCATTTAGACTGGCGAAGGGGCTTCTGAAGGCGACCATTGTTTCCTTATTGGCTTTCTAAGGCAGTGAACGGTCAGTGAACGATGTCAGGGGTTGGATGAAAAAAACGAGTTTGGGTTTGATTTAGCGCTATGAAACCTACGACAGAAAGCAAACCAGCTCTGTACCCAGGATGCGGTCTGTGTGTGACGGAGCCTAACGCAGTGTGACTGGCTGCGTCACCGGGTGTTCGGAGAATGGCGATAAGCGTCGTGTGAGTGCTTGCAGTTTGCTAATGCTACGTAAAGCAGCCCCCTCCCCCTCTCCCGGCCCGTGTAAGCACTGCACATTAGAAAGCCACATTAGTTCTGCATACCTGATCCATAAATGCCCCATTTTCATTGGATGGCTGGGACCTGGCTGGTGAGGCAGTGCTCTTTGATTGGATGGCCTGGGGCACTGTGCCATCACTGCTGGGCTGTGACAGGGGTAGCTTACATGTCCACCGAGACAGAATCACCGCGTCTGAAGGGAGGCGTGCTGGGTGTTGCCATGGCCATGGCGTGCTTACCGCAGCGAGCCGAGCGGCCCGGAAGCTTCCGTGGCATGGACAGCCACGGTCCCCTTTATTCCTGGCTCCACTCTCCTTTTCCTTTCAGCTAATGTTATAGTAGAGCCTTTGGAGATGTTTCTCCATTGATTGTGGGGTGTCGTAACAGCCAAACCAAATGTCCAGTGGCGGGTAGCCCACAGTAAGAAGCGCGAATTGTGGGACCCATAGACTCGGGACTTTTCCTTGAAAGTGCTATCATTTCCTGTACAGAGATACACACCATGGATCCTACACGTATAGCACTGACTCTCTGCTTCTCATTACCTGAAGATGTGTTGGGGACGCTATCGCTTAGATGGAGAAAAATGGTGCAGTTATTAACTGAGCATGACACAGAGGGTGGGGAAAGTGTATCTGATTTTTAGCAACTAGGGAAGATCAGGGGATAAGAGACCAGACTCCTGTCACCCTGATGCTGAGCAAACTGTCTTTGTTTATCGTGGTATAAATCCAGTCGTGTACAACAATCAAATAAAGGACACCTCTCAGGGGAAAGGGGCATCGTTCTCCCATTCAATCAGGGTGTCAGTAACCCTAAAATTAACTCAAAATTGACTAAATGCCCCTGGAAAAACCTGGGCAGGAAATGGGGCGCCAGCACCATCATTATGGGTGAGGCTATTTGCATATTTTCTTCAAGTAAATGAGATGGACAGAATGTTTTCATTTGCATGCATTAACCATTAACATAATGGGTAGGATCGCCATTGGGCCTGGACAGCGAGTCTGTTCCCATTGATAACCTTGGCACATCCGTGGATCGGCCCTGAAAAAAAGGAAAAACCGAAACCCAGGCCAGCGATTCACTCCCTGCTCCAATGCTGGATTGTTTCCGTGGGATCTGTGCACAACCCCAGTGTTCAGAGTCCTGTTGCTGTCGGGTGAGAGCTGCCTCCCCCAAGTATCCGACTGTTTCAGAGTCGCTATCTCAGGGAGGGGGGTGGGCCGGAGGGGGGCCGCGGTCCGCTCCGCCGGCTCCGTCCGACCCGTCTATCTATCTCCCTCAAACACGCCTGCGTCATTTCAGAAACCCACCCGCTTGCGGCTTTGTTCTGCGAACATGTGCCGGACCGCACCGATTCCAGGCTAACCGCGAGCGTGTAATTCGGCACCGCGGGTAGCAGCCCGGGCGTCCCGCGGCACCGCGAACATCTGCAGACTCACACACATCAATCCCTGCTCCCCAAAGATCCACGTCCCCGTTGGGCTTGGGGGGGAGGAGTCACCCCGAGGCAGGGGGACGGGGTGCATTTGCATCTGTGCTGCCACGCGTGCTGTAAACGACAGAAGCGCCGGTTAGGGACGACTAGCGAGGAGGATGGGGTGGAGGGTGGCCATCCCGGTGGGGGTAACACAGCCACTGTGACAAACCTCCAAATCTGTGTGTGCTGCATACGTTTGGTGGGTGCCACCGTCATGCGACCTCATCCGGTCAGTCGACGCCACATGACTCTCAGTCACGGTTAAAGCCACAGTGGCCACCATAGAGGAGTCCCTCATCTCCCGACCCAGTCATTAACGAGTCCCTTAAATGAAGCTGTGTCAGACCTGGGCATTGAAGGGGGACTCATGGCTGTCTTAAAATCACATCTCCTTAGCTCGGGGGTTGGAGGGGGTGCACAAACACACACAGATATATTCAGACTTGACCCAGTTTAAATGGCCGCCAACGGGCTCTGGTACTGGACATGTGCTAAACCAGTGCAAACTCCATTGGCAGGTGGGAGATTAGGGTTAGGGTTAGGGTTTTAGGGTTAGGGTTGGCAGTGAGGCAGACGATGCGAATGGTGGTTTGATGCCGGGGGCCATGTGGGGTGAGCTCTCGAGAGCGCAGACAGTATCTGCAGCATCTCCATCCAAACCACTGTAACGTTCATAATTATATAACACATCTTCCTCTGCCCCCCCAACCTGGTGGGAGTCAGATAGAAAGGAAGCTCCCCATTAAAGATTATCCAGTAGGGTTAGGGCGGGTGGGGTTGCTGAAGCACAGAGAACAGGGCAGGAGACATCTGGTTTATCAAAGAATTTCAGCTTAAGATTCACTGAAGACTTTTAGTTTATACATTATTAAAGATTTATTGCTATAATTTCAGAGGGAGGCTACCTCCAGTATATGGTGTTTATGTTAAATGCTGGTTGCCTCATGCAATAGTTTACCTTAAATGAGAGTGTTGTTTTTAGAACAAGGAAATGATCATCCATCCATCTTCTAACCGCTTGTCCTGGTCAGGGTTAGGGGCAGCCAGCAGCTTATCCCAGAATGCACAGGGCAGAGCACTGTACCAGTCTGTCACACGACCAGCTGGAATGGCCTGGTGACAGTTTGGCTTAATGTTATTTATGTGCACGTTTGGGGACCACGGAAGAGTTGTGTGGTGTGACGCTTTCTCATGTGCGTCCATTCCTTCATTCTTTCTTTCTTTTTCTTTCTCTTTCTTTCTTTTTCTACAGAAAAATCCTTGGAATAAACTGTAAGATTCTGAAAATTGAGCATGGATTTCTTCAGAAATACTGATCATACAGTCCCTTATAGGATTTTTTCCGGTTGGTTGCAGAGTTCTGTAAGAGTTATGAAAATTACCGCTTAATTATTCTGCTGTCCTCCCTCGCCTTCACGACCCAGGGTTAGCAGCCGGGTTACGCACAGCCGTCTAGTCATTCTGCTGAAGGTTATCTTACCTTCAATTTTCTGGCACTCAGCATGTGGCGGTCAGGTTTAGGGAATGGGGGACCGGAATCTGATGAAATTCCAGGCTTTTGGGCACGGCTGGATTAGGAGTCCAAAAACCGGGGGGAGGGGGGGGGGGTCTGCATCTGAATGTCACTTGACAATCCCTTTAATTAGAACTCATTTTCAGAAAAATGCCCAGCAGCTAATCTTTATGGGATAATTAGCTTCCATTTTCTTTACTTTTAATTACAAAAAAGTATAAAAGATTTAACTGATCCATAAATAATTATTCTTTTGAAATGCTCATCTGACTTTACACTATTTTTTCAATTTGTAATAGCTGAATGCAATCTGCCGTTCCCCCCTGCATTTTTACTTTTAATTCATGGTGTTTTTAATGCTCAATATAATTTTAAAAACCAAACGTTCACCATAATGTTGATTCTTAAAGGAATAAAAAATATTGAATATAACACTGATTGCAGACATGATTTCATCTTATATGTTTTGACACACATATTTTGATGTTTAATTTTATTTGTATTTAATCAGTAATTCTTCCGTTCTTTTTTGCCTTTTAAACCTAATTTCCATGGTTTAATATGGGTGTCACAAAGTACCTGCAGGATATTTTGCCATTTTGGGTTAGGTTCAAAAGATTCAAAAGCTTTTGCACAATGCAATACCGTCTTCATTATCACCTTTCAGACAACATTTAACAATAAATAATAAATAGCAAATATACAGCTCTGGGAAGACTAAGAGACCAAAGCAACATTTCCAGTTTCACAAACTCCAGCCAGGCCCCTCCCTGCTTCTCACTGATGAAGGGCTTCTTCCTCGCTTTATGGGCCTTCAGTCCTGCTTCTAGGAGCCTGACACTAACTGTCCCAGCTGTGCATGTCACACAACTTAATGTTTCCCATTCCTTATGAAGGTCACTCGAGGTCATCCTCCGATTCATGAGGCACTGCCGGATACGGTGACAGTCATCACTAGCATTAGAACGTTGCCCTCTACCTGGCTGGTTTTTGGTCAGTGCCGGTGTCTCCTGCTTCACCTTGTTCTTCTGTACTGCTGGTTTAGAAACTTTGAGCCTGTAAGCAGCCTGCTGCGCTCTGCAGCCTTCTGCCAGCAGAACCAGGATTAAACCAGGATTTAAAAATGCAGATTTTTTTAAAAATATAAAGTGGTCTCTTAATTTTTTTCCTGAGCTGTATGTATATCATTTGCCCTGACCATTCTGTTATTTATTTATCAGGTTAGCTGCTGATTCTCCGTCTTGGGGACTTCGTATAAGTCGGCAGTGCACAGAGCTTCAGAGTTTGCAAGCTGTAGACTGAATCCAAGTTTAGGTCAGCTGCAGTTAAGATCCATCTGACTGAGGATTGAATAGCACTGACCAGACGAGCTCCGGGTAGCTAAACCCCGTGCTGTTCAGGAACAGCAGGGATCAGGCTGGGAACTGCTCTGGGCAGAGGGACGACCTGTCACCCTCTCATCCATGGCAGAGCTGGTCTTAGTGTTGGAGCAGCGTTCTGTGTGTCTCGTGATGGACCAGCCCCCCCCCCCGGAGTGCGTGCAAATGTAGGGATTTTCCAGTCTATGGGGAAGGGGGGTGTTCAGTATTCTGTGCAAATACCAACTATACGGAAGCAACCATGAGCCGCACTTGGAGTGTTACACAGGATGTCGCAATGCCACTTTCGTGTGTATTTCCGCTGTAAATCCTCTATTTAAAAGGGAACCTGGAAAATCAGTAATAAAGCGTTTTTTACAAACCACAAAAACATTGCAATATTAAAAGAGTGTTTATGCACTGAAAAGATAATTTGCGCTCGAAATGTGCCGTTAAATAGGAATGCACATTATTTACGGAAATACGGAAGATATTGGAATTTGGTGGCTCTTGCTCATGCTTGGTGAGGCGTAGAGAAGAGCCATGAATGATTGGGTACATAAGGCTTATATAAGGGTGCCAGTGCGGCACAGTAAATTACACTGCCATCTTAAACTGCTATATTTAGAAACATCTGCTCAAGGTAGAGCAAAATTTAACGAAAAGAAAGTATAGAAATAAAGGTCGCCTTTTTGTTCCACTTGAGTGCACAGATGGGGTCTTCAGAGAACCAGTATGGTACCATCACTGGGCTAAACCCTGAATATGGAGAATCTGCGCGCAATACCCCAGTACCCTGGGTCCGCTACACCTCGTCCATTACTTTGGTTCTGTTACTTTAGGTCCGGTACATACATGAAAGATGCCCAATGTGGCTAATATAATAGACAAAGAGCCTTGTACCCAGCACCCTGTCTGATGCTGAGCATGGTGAGGCGTGTGCAGTTTGCCCTCGAACGGCGAGCGGAGGCGACGGCCCTCGCCTCGTCCACCGGGGACGCCGGCCGCGCCGAGGCGGGGATGAGTTGAGTCAGCACTGGATTAACTCAGCCTTTTCACAGTCATTACAGCAAGCCTTTCGGATTACGGCCGGGAGCTTTGAAGCCGTTTGTTGACTGTTTACTGTAAATGGCTGAGTTTAGGAGGGCTGCCATCGCTGATCGCCGGACTTACATCGCTAAGCAACCGGAATATCAAGTTAAACAGTAGCTGGTTATCCTTCGCCGTCGCGGCTGTGAGCGGTGCCTGCTTCGCAGAGCTGCCTCCCTCGCTCACACCCTGCTTCTATCCCCGACCATCCACACACCCTCTAACTTGCTAGGCTGTGGTCTTTCTTATCACCAGCTGTCCCTCAGTCACTCTCATCTGGGTATTCCCACCGGCTGGGCCGGATTCGGAGGATCCAGGAGTCTGTGATGGACGTGCCACCATCCCCTTCGTCAGTGGCAGTGTTGGTAAGCCGCCACTGTTCTCCTCCCCTATTTTAGAGACTCCAGAGCAGTCAACTGACGTATCTCCAGGGGATGGAGCATCTGGCTTCTCTGAAAAGGCCAGATCGTTTTCATCTGGCCTCATAGACCCTCAGAATGTTGGCTGGGGATTGAGGCCTGGCCAAAGACCACTGATCTGGTCACTAGTAGTAAGAGCACCAGTGCTGACCACCTTATACTTAAAGACCTACTGCTCTGTGGCAACTCTGATGAGGCTCCAGATGCCACAGTGGGTCAGGAGGTTTCCTCCGTGGGCCTGCTAAGCCCACAGGACCCCTACGGTGACCAGGACTAGTAATGATAGCTTAAGGCAGTTTGGAATAAAATCAGTGATTAAACAGCAGTGAAATACCGTGTGTTTTAGGCGTATGTCAACATCAGCCCAACATCATTAAAGGCATGATTCCAGGCGGTCCAGGACAAGTTCTCACATCCATGAGCCAGAGGAGTTCTGAAGAGCCAGATGCCAAAACTGTGGGAGCAGAACTTCTCCTCTATCGGAAAACGCATTAGCGGCACTCTGTCGCTCATCCAGGGAGCCGCTTTTGTGATCATCGCTCTGTTTGAAATGACCGCAGGCCACCCTGTGTCAGAAATACTGTATGAAAAGTTTCACATTTCCACAGATGAACTGCAGAAACTGCAGTGAAATCTTGAAGGGTATTCAAAAAAACCTCTCAGAACACATCGCTAAAGTTTCTCCGGATCCTGGTAGGAGCTGTGCGGGTTATTGGGTGCTGTTGTCAGCAAGTACATTGTAACTAAGGTCCCAGCTACCATGTCTGTTTTTCTGGCCTGTATTCGTGTGTACTTTGTGTGATTATGATCAAATATAATGATACACATTAACAGGCTGGGCAGCCCTTGTGCGTCTCCATTAGCCTTCGCTAATGTGTGTAGCATGATGATATAATTGTATTAGCCGTCGCTAATGTGTGTAGCGTTCAGTGATACAGATTTAATTAACACACAATGGCACATTAGATGCTTGTCTGGTGTAGTCATGCGTGATCTGGAGGAGTATGTGAAAGTTCACTCTTAAAAAAACCCCGCTATCCTCTGATCGCGCGATTAGAAGGAGGTTTAACTCCAGCTCGGAAGCCTGGCCCGATCCTAATCGCGTTTATCCAGAGCGGCCACGCGGTAGAGCTCTCGCCGCAGGTTTCTCGCGGCTCTACGGCGCGGGGCGTCAGATAAACATCATAAAACCGTATCTTAATTTACAGCATCCGTCTCGCTCGACGGGGCCTATCGGAAAAGCCGCGCAAATTGTTTTCATGTGCCGGGTTCCCGCTAACGCGTTCTGCTACAAAGGAGTCCTTCGTAAGACTAATGAAAGGAGCAGGTCGCTTGTGCCGATTGGGAGGGGGGGGGTGCTTTTATGAGTCCCTGCACAAGAATAAAGGCGTGCGGTGGGGGGAGGATGTCGGCTGTTTGAACTGAACTTACCACTTTATTGAGCTGAGGGGGCTTGTTAAAGTAACAATAGCGGCCGCTTACTACACAATATTCAGGCTCGGCATAAGATAAAAGCTGCTCACTACCGCTAGCGTGCCCATGGGGCCAAAGGCCATGCCTGCAAAGCAGCCAGGCTGCAAAAAATAACTCATTTCCTGCTTGAAAAGGAAATCGCAGCCCCATGAAATTTAGCAAATGATCAGAATTGTACGGTAACACGTTGGGCTCCTTAGCGCAATGTGTATTTCATTTGAGTGTGTGAAAGCCTTTTGAATTACACACTACCGACTGTAACGGGGCAGTGTTTAACACTAGGGCTGTGTTTCACGATTTATGCTTTCAGTCTTGAGGTACTGCATTGATTGCTGCTTTTGACTGGCAATCCGCAGTCAAATCTTCTGGTTTTGTACCCCAAGGATACAGCTATGGATGATATGACAGGCAGCAGTGTGTTAGGATTCTTTTTCCAGTCAATGGCAGCAGGAATGAGCCAAATATATGACAAATTTGTCGTTCCTTCCAAATATGCCTCACCAAACATGTAGACTCTAATCATCCCGGGAGAAGCCTGCCAGTTCTGTTGCTCAGTATTTCAGGAATTCACCTTTCAAGAATTTCTCCCTGGGATCAATATAGTTTTAAGAATTTGATCTGATTTTCTGATTTCTATTTATTAAAACAGGACGTACCATTTATTGGAGAATGGAGATGTACATGCAAGTTATTATAACCATCAGGGCGCCTGGGGATTCATCATCCTCTCCTTTCCAGAATAGAGGTGATAATATTTTTTTGGTTGATAAAGCAGACTGGCGGCAGGCTGATGGGGAGCGCTGAGAGTGCCGCGCGTTCCTTTGTTACGCGTCAAACCGATATGATGCAGGTGATGCTAATTCCGCCAAGGACCTGGACTGAAGCGAAATAGCAGTATGCAAATGTCGAAATAGATGTATATAAATAAATAAACTGCACAGCTACAAGCAAAAAGCAGAATAATATAGATATAGTGGAATAATATTGCACCAAGGGGGTGAAATTAATCAAATAGAAAAAAAAAATCTACTTTGATTGTATTAGTGTATCACCTGAAGGCAAGAAATATAAATGAAAAATCAACAACTGTTCCCAGGAATAAGGCCAAGAAATTAATAAATGCCCCACGTCACCTGTGCCCCCCCCAGGGGCCGTCGGTGACACGGAGAGCAAAGTCGCCATTTTCCGGTCCGTGGGCTGCAGGCTGCGGCCTACTCCGGCACTGAGCACAATGTGTGGGTCTTACTCCTGCAGAATCACATAGGGGGAGGCACTTCTGTACCATTAAAATGCTTCTGTGGCCGAGCTGGGTGCCCGTTAGTCTTACCAGCTGGCCGGCTCATACAGCAGGCTTTTTCACTGGTGCTCTAGCTTAGGGTACAACAGCTGGCCGGCTCATACAGCAGGCTTTTTCACTGGTGCTCTAGCTTAGGGTACAACAGCTGGCCGGCTCATACAGCAGGCTTTTTCACTGGTGCTCTAGCTTAGGGT
>JAODKN010000046.1:4932314-4943533 GCA_026774425.1 Petrocephalus zakoni
CCCCCCCCCGCCAGCAGATGTGGGCTTCATGGAGAAGTGCTTCCCGGCTCTGACAGATGAGTCCGGTTCCGTTCCAAAAAGCCCAGAATCCCACTCGGAAATAAAATTTAACGGAGCGGAGTGTGAATGCGTCTCCGTCTCTGTCTCCGACCCGACATCCGGCACGTCGCTTAATAAAACGCCACCTCCGTGTCGTGCAAATGGGACGTCGCACCAAGCACGGGAAACAATCCCTGTAAATAAGGCAGCTAAAAAGGCCCCCGTGTCGCCTGGTGGATGGCGCCCATCTCCGGCCCCTAATAACCGCGACCCGCTTAGCTACGACATTCGCCGCCTTGGTGGCTTTTTTAGAGTATGTTTGCGTGTGTTACTATGTGGCTGTTCTTGCTCTGCAAACGGCATATTTCATAACAAAATGTATTTGCTCATTCTTACATTCCTAAACTGCTCTATTATTGTCCCCGTTATGAAATTAAGGGTTAGCACAGGAAGGTTTGTGAGAGAGAAAACAGAATAATCAGAGGGAAACGGAGCTTCTCATGGGGCCGCCTCCCCCCCCCCTTGCCGGGGGTTAAGGACGGCGGGGGTATCTGAATGGCGCACTGTCATTAGCACATTAGCACATTGTTTAAGCTGCACCCAGAGGCCGGGGGGCCGCCTGCCACCTCCTGCCCGTCAGAGGATCGCCGTATCAGGGAGGGATTACCGCCGACTTGGGATTTGTGTGATTGGTTAATTTATTGCGATGACGGCGGCTCTTTCATCTGTGGCGGCATTTAATCGCCGCAGTCAGACGGGCGATTACAGGTAGGCTCCCCCGTCACGCAGCGCTGCGGTTCGGTCACACGCTGGCTCGCGAAATTCCCAAATCAGCCGGAACAGACCTGAAGTCCCCCGTCATGAAAATGAGAGCGGATTCCTGGCGGACGCCTCGGGTGGCCCTGGTCTGCTTATTAATATCACCACCTCTCTTGGGGGGCAGTGGGAGAGCGGCACAGAGGCCTTATCAGCTGACCCTGTGGGGGCCGCGATCCAAATCGCATGCTCCGTAATGTGTATGAGGTTTTCTCCCCTGAGCTTCACAGTTGCAGAAATCAATGCAGGTTATCGTTTGTTGCCGGAACTTGTAGACCCATCGATTTTCATTTTTATGGCAAATTTTGGGCAAATTTAGTAGTATCCATCCCTGACCGCGTTCCTGATGCTGACTCTTAACGGGGACAGAGAGCCAGAGGGCCGGAATGCTCAGGAGGTTATTAAACCAAGAAGATGTAACCAAAGCCGGGCAAATGGCACCTTCTGAGCTCACATAACCCTTCAGACCTTTTTCACTGTGTTCTTCAGTTCTTTCATTTCATTGGTTGCTGTGAAGTCACATGATTCCACTTACTTCCACATCGGCTACATGGGATGAGCATATAGCTTTTAATACATGATCAGTGATCTTGGAAAGCTTGAGCTGTCCTTTATTGTACATTTAAAGGGAATGTATGCAGTTTCCTTAAAGGGACAGCATGCAGCTCCCAGATACGTGAGCACCAATCACACCACTCCGCTGTGGCGAATGAGCAATTCTGTTGGGGTGTTTGCTATGCCCGGTGGTATACATTTTATTCATGATTGTTATGTTATACATTTTGCATTCCAAATGATTTCCAACTGATGAATGATTTACGTTATGTAAAAACAAAGGAGAAGAGCCTTGTTTTATGTAGTAATTACTCAGCTCAGATTAAACGAGCCCACAAACGACTATTTTATTTGTACAGACTGGAGATAAACACACTGATGTGATGTAATCGACAAAGGAGCATCTTTGAGACACTCTGCTGGGGCGGCACTGATATGACTTTTAATTACACGATATATGAATTGGGAGTAAATGGTTGCAGGCTGTCGTGCTTATCTCCCAGACTCTGAACACAGAATCGGCACCCGACACCAGAGCGAGGACTTCCTGCTGTTTTCGTGGTCTTCAGCTTTAGGCCAGTATGCAGACGGCAAGCTTCAGCGTTGGTGATTCCCCCACGTCTCGTTATGCGCCGTCAGTGGCCCGTCCCACGTCTGCATCAGAAAGGAGACCCTCACTCCCTCACTCTGTCCCAAATGGGGGATCAGGGAGTCCGTGCCCAGAGCTCGTCCAAACGCCCGGCATCGCAGCCAATCTCCACGGCCCCCTAATGACGAGGGCGCCTGGGGTTAAATTACCATGGGTTAGACACACCAACTCTGGGCCCAGAAGCCATGGAGGTCCTGCAGATGTCTCCCTCAATTTCCCAAACTGGGTCAATAAAAATGCAATTAAACTCACCATTAAGCTTCTATAAAAAAGGTCACTTAAATGCAAAACGAAAAGGGAGGAAAGAGCCAGATTTCTTGTGGCTGTTTGGCACACGGCGCCGAACCTCGTCCACCTGTTTCGGGATTTATGGGGGGGCGGGGGTCTGATGGCTTTACATATTCTGGCTCATTTGCTGCTGAACCATCAAACTCATACTGGACGTTCTTTTGGAACAGATGTTGATCAGTTAAATTCTTTGCAGTTTGCACCGGGAGGCAGTTCTAGGTAGCTGTTTTTTTCCCACAAGCATTTAAAAAATGTCTTTTAACACCTCCTGTTAAAACTCTGACCCTCCTCCCCCCAAATCATCAGCTAAGTCATGTCTCTCCTACCCCCCCACAGAAGACAAAGTGCCCCTCCCACACGTGGCTTCTGGATATCACCTGGCCAGGTGTGGAGGACAGCAAGACCAACTGCATCGTCTACAGTAGAAGTAAGTAATTAAAAGGCAGCGGCAACCGCGGATTCATGCGCAGCCCATAGCTTTTTACTTTGGGGGTTAATTAAATGTATAGAGACAATGGTTTAACCGTCTCATTCCATCTGAAACGGTCACACTTCTTAATTCAGACCGTCTCTGTGTACATTGCACACAACAACAAAACTGCAATTTAATTTCGTTAAAAGCATTTTTCTTTTGCCGGAACGATTTGTCATTTGAAGCCAATTCCCGCATCTCCGGGCTAAATTAGGCTTGTTCTCCTCGTGCCGTTTGAAGACCAAGTCTTAAATCTCAAATTGGTTTTCCCTTAAACAGAGTCAACAAACAGCTGTTTTAAAAAGCATGTTTTCAGTTAACGTTTAACTGGATTTACTCTTGAGTGAGAACTTAAACAGAACTAAAACGGATACCGCAATATAGCATGCGTCACTCGGGTGAGCGAGCAGGGGCGTGCTCCTCGTCCTCTGTAGGGGGAGCGGTCGTTGCCGTAGTGCACTGGAATGTTGCGGGTAACCTAAATATTCACAGTCAATTATAGAGACTTACTGTAGGCATCAGCTCTCCACAGGGGGCGCCGAAGGCAGACTCCGGTCCAGCTCGTACCGAGCACACTGTCGGCGGGAGCTTCTGCACCAATGCAAACAGAAGCCTGGCTTGTCAGCCCTCGGTATTGTTCGGGGCCCCCGCGCAGGGCGGCAGATGGGACGGACAGATGATCGGCCACGCAGGAGCGCGGGGACGGGCCAGAGGGTGCGGACAGGCAGGGTTCCTCAGGCACATGAAAGCAGCGTGATGGACAGAGGGCTCTGACATCACAGCCGCCGGTCAGGGACGCCGGGCCGAATCGGACACCGCATCTGGGGCCTGCCGGAGCTAGGCCAAGATGCGGCATACAATCTGAACCTGGGCTTTCCAACCCCCGGTCTGGTCCAGTATTCCCCTGGGCCCCAGAACTCTGGGGGAGGGGTTGGTTCATTTCTAAAAATAAACGAGATAATTTTTACGTCATCGGTTTGCTTTTTATCACGATCCCTAACATTCAGGCGATCCACCACCAGCACTCCAAGGATTTAGTGGTCTGCAAAATTTTGCACAGCGTAAACCCAAAAGAGTGGGAACCCGGAGGAGAAAGCACTGATTCCCAGCTGTAATAGATTTCTCACCATGTGAGCGCTGAATAACTGCATTTTAATTTCCCGCTATTCAGCATTAATCACTTGACTGCACTAAGGAGAGATCCTCTTAACAGACTGCTTAACTTAGTGTTCTCTATCAGCAAATCATTAAAGTTTGGATAAGCTCTCAAAGAAGATTAGAGTGTCTTCAACAAAGTCTAATCTCTTAACTGGAGCAGATGATATAGTGCAATAAAAAGGGAGAATAGCGGGTTTTCACAGAGCTGTCATTTGAGCCTGTAATTTTCATCCTCTGGCAGTTTGATCTCTATGGCAGACGGCTGCATTTCCCCTCCAGCAGCATAGGGGGCGCTAGAAGAAGGTTAGCAGCCAGGGCATTTAATTGTTATGTAGTATTTTACTCCCGAATGTTTTTGTTTTCCATAGAATGTTGGAAAACCACTGCCTGGTATCTCTGTCTGCTTCAATATGCACAGTGTTACAATGAGATTTGACAGAGAGGATTTTAGAGACACTTTGCAGGACTCATTCTTACTGTATCAGTTTCATGTGTAATGTAATGGGGGGGGGGTGATCAGGGATTGTCCACTTGTCCATTTTTGGACAAACTTATCCCTGGCAAAATGTTTTGAAGTAGAACAAAAATCATGTAGTTACCAGGTCTGTGGTAAAAAGTGCTTTATGATCAAAATGTTCCTCCAAGGTGTTGACCCCCCAGGGGTGATGCATTTCATTAGCTCCTAAAAGCTCCTAAAAAACTTCCTTCGCTGTTCATGTGAGACCTGCAGCATTCGACGTCCGTCGGCTTTCGAGCCCGGTCACGGTAGCTCTGGGCGTTTGGAGAAACCTCTTTGCTACAGCGTGAAGCCCTTTCCCAGCCAGGTGGCGGCCCTGACCCTTTCGGTGTGCTGGTTCGGGACCGGAGGCTAGTCTTTTCTTACTGCACTGTTGTCTGAAACACCCCCGCTGGCTCTGAGCTGCCAGAAACCTTGAAGTCCTTAAAGGCTGCTGCTTTGGTCTCAAAGCCCAGAACACAGTTCTGTCAGCCTGGCAGGTGCCCGGGTCAGCCACTCATAAGAGACTGAACGATAAATCCAGGAGAAAAGAACATTTCAAAAGGTGACAGAGGGAGGATAGACTAACCTAAATGCAGAGTGTCACTGCTGTACTTTACCTGAGTACTAACAAATGAGTACATCACTCACATTCAGGGACAGCATATGGCTCAGTGGGTTAAGCCTTTGTACCAGTGATTGGAAGGTTGCTGGTTCAAACCTTGAACTTTGGCATCTATGGGGCAGGAGTGGCGTAACGTTTAGGGAACTGACTTTGTAATCAAAAGGTTACTGGTTCGTGTCCACGGTCTGCAAGTACCACTGAGGTACCCTGAGCATGGCACTGCTCCCCGGGTGCTGAATTAGCTGCCCACTGCTATGCCACATAGGCCTCATTTTGTCATTCTGTGCTGTGGTGTGTCAACAATGACAATTAATCACCGTTCGCTTTCACTGTGTGGCTCTTTATCAAGGCCCCTGATCCCCGGCTGCCATCCTGAAGAGGAAGACTGGGGGTGGGAGAAAGAGAATTTCCCCATGGGGGTCTGTAATTAATGTAATTATCATTACATACACATAAGAGCAGGGCTATCTCTGGGGTAGGCAGCATATTTTTACTCTTTGTAGGGAGCCCAGTGTCTACCGATCTACCAAGGGACCCCCCCCCCCCCAAGTCGGCTCAAGGTGGTACTTTGTCAGGGACCCAAGAATTTCGTGCCCTGCCGTTTGCATGTGGGAAGAATAGTTTCGGGGTTCGCACGGCGGATGACAGCCAAGAGGACTGAGCTCGAGGTGAAGGCTGTGAAGAAGAGAGGATTAATGTGAGGCTTCCCTTTGAAGAGACTCGAGACGGAGTTATCAGTGATCTAGCGTCGAAGAGGAGCGGCCGGGTAATAACCAAACAAGTAGCACGATGCGTAATTAAATTATCAGTGTGTTCAAACTGGAGTGCACCCTAAAGGAGTCTGTCGTTAAGCAGTGGTGTAATTATGTTCAATTAAAATACAACACTGACGAACCGAATCATTTTCATTAGGAAATTAATGATTGCGCCATGGTAGTAATTGACTGCGCGGAGTCGCGCGATAACTCTTGACGGAGTCGGGCCGCAGTGGGGGGGATGTGCGTCGCCCGCGGGAGCCGAGGACCCGGAGCTCAGGCCCCCACTCAGCAGGTTACACGGGCTCCTTTTCCTCTTTCTGCCCCAAGATTATTATGGGATGCCTGTCCCCTTGGTCCAGGGAATGTCTTGTAAAACAGCTGATCCTATCATACAATCAAGGAATATTTACGAGTGCTGCAGACAGACTTGTGGTTGCCTACGATACGAGAGTCAGCTCTTAATTCAGTGCAGGGCATCTTCGTACCCAGCAGTGAAGGAAGCTGGTCGTACCGTTGCTGACAATTCGTCTGAGTGTGGCCACTTCCAGTCCTCGTGTCTTTGTGCTGATGTGTGCTTCGTCTGTGGCTGTATTATACTGTATTATACTGTGCTGCGCCCGGTATTTAAAGCACCAAGTTAGAGCTACTTAACTAACGATACTGGTCAGCTAAACATTAGCATACTGTTTAAAAACAAAATCCACATGCAGCTCAATGGAGCAAATCGGCAGTGTGTTACATTAAAAGAGCTTTCGGAAGCATGTAACCTTACAGGAAAATGTGCAGTGATGAATGGACTTTGAAACATGCACTGACCTCTCAAGGAAAAAAAACACGTTACGCTCTCTAAATAAACATCCACTGACTAATGACCCTTTTAGTTCCCTAAATAAACACCAAGTAATCACTTTGTCAATAACTTCCAGTACCAGCCCTCCACCCCCAAAAAAACACCCAGTAACCTATTTGTCTAGGGAACCCTTTTTCTGCAGTGTCCTACAGGCACTTGGTTAGACGACTCTGATTAGAGCCCGATGGTCTTTCACATCCCATGTCTTCCCGGGACTCTGCGTTGTCAGGTGTGCACACCTGCGGCTCCGGAGCTATCCCACAGCACCCAGCATCGTAGCCCCCCCCCGGTGTTAATCCCTCTGACCCCCCGGCCCACCGCCTGTCTCTCAATCAGCCGCTCCCAGAGATTACATCCCTGTCCCCTGTAGGCTACCTGTGTGACGGACTCCACGGTACCAGATGGTGGGTGTAGTACCTGGGGTTTGCTCTTTGGAAACCACCGGCTCTGTGCCACGCTCCCGAGCGCCGCTACACTTCACAGTGGTCCTCTGCTTTGTTTATTTCGTTTGGCAGGAGGACGGGGTGGTGTTACCATAAAGAGATGTGCATTATTTATGGATCCCTCCCTCGCCCAAAGTGCTTGGCTCCTCGTCCTCGCTTGCACTTTACGGGAGGAGATTTAGACAAAACGAGAGCCGACTAATGAGGTGAGGACCGGCAGACGGCCCGGCGCAGATGCACACGCCGTGGTGGTGATAACCGCGGCCACGGTGGCTTCCTCCGATATATTTACTGCGGCTGTGGACTCTTGAAAAGCGACAAAGTCGGTTAATTTGTTGCTCATTCCGTGAGGTGTGCACATCCTAAATGGGGGGCGGAGTTGTACCACACTGAGCGGGACACTTTAAGTTGTCTTTTAAACGCCTCCATGCTGGACTGCTGGAAATTATATATATATCATTTATGCTGTCAGAAGCTTCTGGCTTATCTTGGGCAGCCCTAGAATATCAAGGAAAGGGGGAATATATTAAACGAATCAGCAACTGTATGTTGTTGGGAGTTATGATGCGCCATAAATCTTGGTCGGATCATGGTGGACGAGACTTAAATCTGCAGCCCGCTAACGCTCTAGACGGCGTTTGAGTTAGAGCGCCTTTGCCGTCTATACCCTTTTCCACCGGTGACGCATTCCGCAGAGTCTGAGGGCAGCTGGCAACCATTAGCACATGGTGGATGGACCAAATCACTGCTAGGTGAAACCAGGGCCAAATGGAGAAGAATACTGGTTGGACGGGGATAAGGACCAGGAACTGGCTGATCTTTTGTGTTCTTCACTCGGGTGTGGGCTCGCAAAGTTTCTGCTTGACAATTTGCACGCTAAAAACATTCATGCTTGTCCATAGGTCCTCAGGTGATGACGCTGTTGGGCAGTGGAATGTTTTTTCTGCCAAAAGCTTTTTGGTTTTGTCCACGTACAGCATGGGCACACGACTTGGCAGCCATATGGCAACACATGATGCCTGAGATTATAAGACAGCAGGTCGCATAGCAGTGATGGACGTGCACGTGTAACCTGCAGGTGACAGGTTTGGGTCACAGAAAGACATGCGCTCTAGGACCCTGGGGCGGGGTGCCTGGGCAGACCTGCCCGAGTAAAATGCCCAGCTGTGTAAATGCGTTACAAAGGCTGCTTTGGGCATCAGCTTAACACCTAAAATGTAGGACAGCTTGTTCAGATGGGCTTGTGTGTAATGAATCAGTACCAGCTAGAACCAGAATTTTTGAGCACAGCAGTCTTACTCTTAACAGCTGTGGAAGGACAGTTTGGGATGTATGTGTCATGTTGCCTGGTTTCTATGGTTTCCTCACATAATGGCTGAAATTAATGTTGTTGAAGTTTGAGGTGCAGACTTTGGTTTATGCCCCTGTGATATGGCATACACATTAAATTAAACTTTGAAGTTAACCTTAGTCCTGTACACTTCCATAGTGGAGTTTGTTTTATGCCAAGTTTTCACTTGGTGATGCACAGTAGAGCTAAACTTCACGCAGACTCACTATATAACCTTTTAGCATGTTCTCCGGTCACAAAGGCAGAAACCTGCGAATAAAACCATTACAAGTTACTCTAGCTTCGAACACAGCCTTCAACTTGCAGAATCCTCCTGGCATTTTATAACCTCTCTCCACTCCCCCCCCCACCTCCCCACCACCCCGGCATAGGGTAAGACATCAGGGAGGAAGTTTCTGAGACAGAGGGAGTGATGTTGGTCCAGAGCCGAGCCCAGTGGTCTGAGGATGGGAACAGCACTCAGTACTGATGAACCCCCACATTTGTCTTATCTCCAGCAGGGAGTGGAAGGGTTAGCCTTCACTGACAGGGACCCTGCCCCGTACACAATGGTACTGGGAGGCCCCCCTCACCCCCAGGACAGATAGCTTCAGTGCCAAGCCTGCATTCCTGGCAGAAGCGGAGGATCTGATAGCCCCCGCTGGGCGTAACTGGCGAGATGGACCCTCCCAGTTCCTCATAGCTTGCAGACCCAGAACTGCAATTTGGCGCTCGGACTGATGATGGGCAGAAAGGAAGCCGCTCCTCTTCCCCGATGTGACACGCGTGAGGAGGTCCTGCACGCAGATAGCTAGAACATGTATATCCTTCTGTGGACACACCTGATTCTTGGCTTACAGTGTTCTAGCTGAAACCCCAATTCTCAAGGTCATCTTTTGTTGTATTCATAAGTGTTAAAAATATTAAATAAACAATTAGTTTCAAAAGCTATTGATTAACAGTAGTGAATATATGATGCCGGGCCTCTTCAGATTAGTAGGAAATGTGTAAGTTGCATAAAACTAACATTTGAGTTTAGAAATGTTTAGGGCCCCTTTTTGATTCTGTTTACAGATAATAGCAGGATCTAAAGGCTCAGGTGCCAAGTGGGTGAAAATTGCCTGCAAAAATCTCTAACAAGCTCTATGCAATCACAGCCAAAAACTCTGGTTTAATGTACTGTAATGTGGAATTCACTGGGGATGTTTAATTGAGTTTCTCCTGAAACCAGCTGGGAGTTGCACTGGTAGGGAGGTGACATTGAGGTTATTTAATCTGCCTCTCTAGAGAATCAGGTTGACAAAGTTCTTCTTCATCTTTATCACTAAAAAGGGGGGAGACTAATGGATGTAACCTTCCTCTGGTAAAACCAAACCGCTGGGTAACTGATGCTCAATGGGGTGGTGATAAAGCTTGTGTGGGACCCGGTTTATTGTAATGGAGACAGTGTGGCTAAGAGGGTCCGAGGCGGCCTGGTTCGGGGAGAGGGTAGGGTGAACAGATAATCCATGTCATTTATACTATTTCAGTTAAACGGACCTGGATTTCACTTAAGCACTGCATTCTTGCTGAGTGCTGATTGGTCAGTCTCCTATAATCATACGTGTGTCACTAATGTTAATATGGAACAGCTGGATCAGTCAAGGAAACAAACCAATCAAAGCACAGGAAGAACTGAACTATTTAGCCAAGCAAAGGAACCCTTCTGTTTTAAAGTAGTTTTTCAAAACTAATTTTTTTAAAACCTCAAAGTGTTCGGGATGACATGGATTATCTGATCACCCTTGGAGAGGGTCACCGACAGGGGTGTCCGGAGGCCTAGGCCACTAGACAGAATGCCTTATGAAGGAATAACCGTAACTTAACACGCCTACCAATGCTAACGGCAGCTAACCACAGGTATAATCACCAACAAAAGCTACCACCAGCTATCAGGGCGAACCTGAAGGCTGTATAATGAACCCAGATTTTTGTGTTGGCAAGGTAACTTGTCGGATTTGTGGTAGTTGGGGGTTAATGTAAGTAAGCGAAGACAAAGTCCCTTTAAACTGGGGTACCTAAAAATTTGGCAAATTATCTAGCTAACCTAGCAAATCTCACTTTGTGGTACAGGCGCCAGGGATATCATCACTAGCAAAAGCCAACCACAGCTCTCTTCACTTACAACAGCTATCTGTGCCTATCAAAACTAACAGCAAGCAGCTAAGCACACTTATCAGTGCTAACAGCAGCTAGCCACGGCTGTCATTGCTAACAACAGCTATTCGTGCCTATCAAAGCTAACAGTAAGCAGCAAAGCACACTTAACAGTGCTAACAGCAGCTAACCACGGCTGTCATTGCTAACAACAGCTATTCGTGCCTATCAAAGCTAACAGCAAGCAGCTAAGCACACTTATCAGTGCTAACAGCAGCTAACCATGGCTGTCATTGCTAACAACAACTATCAGTGCCTATCAAAGCTAACAGCAAGCAGCTAAGCACACTTATCAGTACTAACGGCCGCTAACCACGGCTGTCATTGCTAACAACAGCTATCTGTGCCTATCAGTACTAACGGCAGCTAACCACGACTGTCATTGCTAACAACAGCTATCTGTGCCTATCAAAGCTAACAACAAGCAGCTAAGCACACTTATCAGTACTAACGGCAGCTAACCACGACTGTCATTGCTAACAACAGCTATCTGTGCCTATCAAAGCTAACAACAAGCAGCTAAGCACACTTATCAGTACTAACG
>JAODKN010000046.1:4943633-4955824 GCA_026774425.1 Petrocephalus zakoni
CAACAGCTATCTGTGCCTATCAAAGCTAACAACAAGCAGCTAAGCACACTTATCAGTACTAACGGCAGCTAACCACGGCTGTCATTGCTAACAACAGCTATCTGTGCCTATCAAAGCTAACAACAAGCAGCTAAGCACGACTGTCATTGCTAACAATAGTTAACCACAGCCATCAACCCTTACTATTGTTTCCTTTGGGTTTTTGGGGTTTGCGTATGGGTTTTTTACAGTAACCATGGTTTTACTATGGTACCTCATAGTAATTATGATTACTAAGCTCCTACCCATCGTATTACCATGGTTTACTTATAGCAAATGGGTAGAAAAACCATGGTTCATTTTCATAAGGGAATGCAAATATCAGCTAACTCCACCTATTACTGTTTAGCACTGTTAACTATGGCTATCCTCAGAGTATAACTAACATGTAGCTATTTGTTTGCATGCCCGTCGCTGTATCAAGAGAGACTACAGGGGTTAAAAATATGCGGTATATGGAAGTCTGTGAGAGGTTGTAGCTGTGGCTGCTCCCTTGGGGGGCATTAAGTGGACACAGGCGATATACTGAGAAGCTGTCAGCAGTGATGGGATGTGATACGCGTGCTTCATTCCTCTAGTGGAAGCCCCAAATGATGAGGGTGACAGCTGTGTGTTCATGACCAGGGCCTTAGGGATTCGTATCGTGAATATCTGTCTGGCTGCCACACAGCAGCGTGGGTTTGTGTGCGGCCATGTTAACATACCTATAGACACAAAGTTAGACATATGCTTGTTTATCTGCTTATGTGCTTATAACCAGAGGTGGGTAATCCAGTTCCAAAGAGTAAAAATCTGGACCAGGATTTAGTTTCAACTGACTAGTTGAGCACTCTGTGACTGAGTCTCTTAATACTGGTTGGTTGAAACAACCCTGGTCTGGATTTTTACTCTTTGGACCGGAATTATCCACCTCTGTTTATAACCCATTCCCGAAAATGAACACAAGTCATCCCAAATGGTGCTTATCCCACACAAGCACACGTATGAGTGGCAGCTTAAGGTCACGGAGGTGTTAAGGTCTCTCCAGATTTACGGACGGCGCAGTGCAGCTCCCGCAGGGGTGAAAATGTCTGACGTCAACTTCATTCGCACCAGCGTGAGGGTCGGTTCGGCATCATCTCACATGCTTTGCGCCTCCTCTGTCATTGCGAGATGGACGGGCAGGGGGCGTAGCCAGACCTTTCACTATGGGGTGTCCAGACTAGATCCAGTGATTTTACTGGGGTGGCAATGGGGTAAAACACAATCCCAGCAGTCAGAGAAACTGAGAATGCAATGAAAATGTGAAATATCACAAAATGCACAACAACCCAGCAAAAGAGAAAAAGATACATGTACACAAATGTTAGTTTTCTTTGGATAATATATCACACCGATACAATACAGACTCCGGATTGCATTATATAAAGAAAAGAAAATTTGAGTCATTTATAACAGCATTTTACAAATAAAGTGTTTGTGATTTTTTTTTAATTTCCCTGAACTCCCAGAATTCATAAGAGAACTGTTAACATCAAACCTCATATACATTTTGGTTTTCATATTTTTTAACCATTTATTAATATCCTAGTAACATATAACTGTGCTGGGAAAGGCTCTATATTTGGCAGGGTCTGTATGGTGGCTCAGTGCTGAAGCCTGACATTTCCAGGGTTGTGAGTTTGATTCCCAGTCTGTGTATGTGGAGTTTGTGCTTGTGTTTGCGTGGGTTTTCCTCCGGCGGGTAAGGAGAATCGGCATTGTCCTTTTGTGTGTGCTCAGCTATGGACTGGCACCCCGCCCAGGGGTCCCCTGTCTTGTACCCTATGCTGCCCGGGATAGGCTCCAGGCTCACCACCAACCTGCATTAGATAAGCCATACGGAAGGTGGATGAAAATGTAAACGCGTACAGTATATCAACGCGTGATTTTTCTGTTTTCAGGCTTGTTGGAAAGGCAACTTGAAAAAAGTGGATGTTCTATGAATCCAAAAATGGGCATAACATTGCTGTCCAGTGAAAAACACATCTCTCCAAAAATCCATTATTTCAGCGTGTATGAAAAACACATTTTCTCAGAAACTACTTTGCAAAATAAACCTAAACAACATACTGAGACATCCTTAGCATCACAAGTAGAAACCTACTTTACACGGCCATCAGTGGGCAGTTTAATGTTTTAAAGGGACTTATGTGGCTTGTTCTCAGTGAGGCAGATATGTTGGTGTCAGGAGGATACAAGCTCATCTCACTTTATATTTGCAATTAACAATTAAATGTTAATTGCAATTAAATGTTAATTAGCTAGCTGTCTAGCTATCAATGTTAAGTTGTTAAAACTAGCAATACGAAGTAATCCATTCAAGTCACCATCAATAATAGAAATGTTTTACTATTACAAGAATTACTAGTTAAATAGAACCCCATTTACAAAAAAGTTGCAATGCTGTGTAAAATGAAAATAAAAACAGAATGCAATGATTTACATATCTTATAGATCCATATTTAATTCCAAATACAACAAAGACAACATGACAAATGTTGAACTTGAAATTTATGCTCAATTTGAATTTGATGCCAGCAACACGTTTCAAAAAAGTTGGGACAGGGGCACGTTTACCACTGTGTTACGTCAACTCTTCTTTTAACAACAATTTGTAAATGTCAGGGAACTGAGGAGACCATTGGTTGAGTTTGTAAGGGAAAAGTTGTCCCATTCTTGCCCAATATAGGATTTCAACTGCAATTGAAACAATTTGGGGTCCCTTTTGTCATATTTTTCATTTTATGTTGCACTAAATGTTTTCATTGAGTGACAGGTCTGGACTGCAGGCAGGCCAGTCTAGCACCCTTCCTAGCATCTTCCGTGACGAAGCCATGCTGCTGTAATACGCAGCCATCCGTGATTTACAAAAAGAATTTGTAGTTTTGATTCGTCAGACCACAGGATAGTTTTCCCATTTTGCCTCTGTCCATTTCGAATGAGCTTAGCCCCAGAGAAGTCGGCAGTGTTTATGGGTCATGTTTAGACATAATTTCTTCTTTGCATGGTAGAGTTTCATCCTGCGTTTGTGGACGCAGCACCGAACTGAATTCGCAGACAATGGTTTTCAGTGTTCCTAAGCCCACACAGTGATTTCCACTATAGAATCATTCCTGTTTTTAAATATAGTGCTGGCTGAGGACTCAAAGATCATGGCTATCCAATACTGGTTTTTAGCCTTGTCCCTCGCGTACAGAGATTTCTGCATGTTCTCTTTTAATAATTTTATGCACCATGGATGATGAAATTCCCAAATTCTTTGCAATATTACAATATTATGACAGAGTGGTGAACCCTTTGCTCATAGTAATTAAATTAATTTAATTTTTGAAGCTGTGTGTGTCTGTCTTGCTTGTGTGTCTTGCTTATCATTGTTAGTGCACTCACTGTGGGGTCTGAAAGTAACGAAATTTCAGTCCTGCTTGTGTTCTGTACACATGGCAGAATAAAGACTTTTTGATTCTGAATTGACTATGACGTCTTCCCATTTTTATTGCCTGTCTCTGAGGTTCTTTTAATACCCAATCATCTTACTGACTTGTTGCCAATTAACCTAATTAGTTGTAAGATATTCAGCTAGGTGTTTCGATTTTATTTACACAACTTTGCCCTTGAAGCACCTTGAAATGTGTTGCTGGCATAAAATTCTAATTGAGCATATATTTGTCATAAAGCAATAACATTTCTCATTTTCAATAATTGGCATGTTGTCTGTTTTATTTTTAATTAAATATGAGTTTATATGAATTACAAATCAACCCATTCCATTTTTACGTACATTATACATGGTGTCCCAACTTTTTTGGAAATGGGATTGTAGATGACTTCATGAAACACATTTCCATTGGTCCATTAAATGTCAAACGCGATCAGTAGTCAGAGAAGAACGAGCACATTCCATCTGCCATAAAACGTCAATCGTCAAAAAGTGGACATGCATGGATTTCATCGGACAGTGATGATATTATGATACTCGTTTTTTTCTGCTCCTATCACTGTCACTGAGCACTTTTCTGTGGACAGCTGAAAATAATATATATTACATCATTTGAGATTTTTTTCCAGGGAATTCCAGACACTAACATGATATGATATTTAAGTTGTAAAGCTTGAGGAGGAGCCGTTGTGAGGAGAAATTCCCTTTTGCGGTAAAAAGTGAACAATGTTGTTATGGCACGTAGCACATCAGCGCAAATATGTAAAGAACGAAAATACATTGTGATAAAGGAAGCATTTCCCTTCAGTCTGTTCCCAGAAGGTCCTTCGCCCCGGGTAAGCAGGAGAGGTTATCTTGGCCTGCTTCTCCTCCTAGATCCCAGCCTCTACTCCAGCATACACACTCTCTTCTCAATGCCACGCCAGCCGCATGTCGCTGCATTCCATAGCCAGGACACAGGCTCTCCCAAACTGCCCAGGGGTGGGGGGGGTTGGGGCTGCAGTTTATCCCATGGTGTGCTCCTGCAGTCATTGGTGTTTCTCAATATGTGTACTTGACGGTACTTGACTTCTACCCATTTTATGTCCTCTTCCACTGCCGAAGGCCAAGTCCGATACTCGGGAACAGGAGTACAGAGGACGGTAACAATCCCTGGATGTTGTTCTTGCCCCGCCCCAAATATCAAGGGCACATCGGCTGCATCCTCGCCGAACCAGACCAATCCCATAATTCACTGCACCCCAAGTTTGTTCTTGGAAGGCAGGGTAGCAAGACCGGTCTTAACCACAAGTACTATCTTGTGATCCCCCCGTGGGCAGGCCGGTGTTGAATGTCTCTCAGGAGACGAGTCGCCATTAGAAGGCCGCCGATGTCGAGAGCCCTCTTTGTCCTCTGGCTACCCCAGGCACGCGTGATCACAGCTCCAGGGGGGGTTTACACTGACCTGCCCTCGTATCGGTACAGGGATCTTTGCGTATGGAGTGGTTGCTATTTGAATACCAGGCCGTGGGTATCGGCTTATTGACCTGGGGATGTCCATGCATCGAGCAGACCGCGTGCACGTCCCACCTCCTTATCCCCTCCCCCCGCTCCTCCTCCTCCCCCTCCCAGAGCCCCCTTCCTGGGGCGCGCTGTGCCCTCCGCATCGCGTCGGGTTCAGCTGCTCCTCTCTTGGCAGTGCCACGCGTGCAGGGCAGATTGGTAGCGATCTAATGAGGGGCTTGGAAAATCCAGCCCCCTTTCCTGGCACGCCTCGCCGCCACACAGACACGCGGCATTTGCTTGGTTGGCGGTTTTTTAATCCCCCCCCTCCCCCCAATTTATTTCCCTTCAGATAATAGACGCCACTTTTGCGTGCATTCCGACTTTCCTTAGCGCAAAACACTGTGCATTTAAAAAAAACGCGTCATGATTTTAATGACATCATTATGAGTTCCCTCATAACTCGCGGCAGAGCTTAACAGCTGACGACTGGGCGTCTGGTAAATAAACAAGACAAATAAATTCAGCGCAAGGTACTCACGCATTTTTTGCGAATCTGATAGCGAATCTAAAATTATTAAAGGGGACGAAGTGGTGATCTCGACTTTTGAGCTGAGTACATTTACAGTTTCAAGCTAATAAGCTACCAGAGAAGGTTTTCTAGACATTTGTTCTAGAGAAGTATCCTTTCCATAATCTCTTGCCATCTCTGTCCGCGTAAGACAGAGTTTGAAAACTCCGAAGTTGTAAAACCACTTTCACCTTGATTTTGTCTCACGCCAGCTAACCAAGTGCTCCAGATTTAAGATGGAAGAAGCACTATTTTTAACATGCAGTGACGTTGTGGGCAATGAGTTTTGAAGTCTGCTGACGGCAGCGGCACACAAAGCAAGATGCCTGCCCCCAGAACAGTGACTGATGAGAACTTCCGTGACCAACTCATTCGAAATGTTGCTAACTTTCTGGATGGTTATTTTTGCTGGGAATGATGGGTTGGGGGGGGGGTGGGGGTGAGTGTATTTGGACAGGGGCTGAAGCTCACTGCACTGTAGGAGTGAGAAGCCCCCTGAGAGCCTTATGGACACCCCCCCCTCCCCCAAGTCGCTGGCCAGCTCTGAGGAAAGGCACAGTGGCGGCCCCAGAGAGCTCATTAGTAACCTGGGCGCTGGTGCCCTGGCGGGGGGGTGCCACGGGGCAGTGGTGTAGCAGACAGGACGCACTGCGCCTGGGAGATAATAAGGGCCGTTTGCATAGGCTGCCGGCGCGGCCAGCCCCCGTTACCGCGCGGGGACCTCTCCTCGTTACCGGGGAGGGCTGCCGGGGGGCCGGGCCGCTCTCATTTCCACATGCATGAGCTCGACCTGCCGAAACGGGCCCGCTTCTGTCCTGTGCTTAAAAATACACACTAGTTACGGCACTCAAGCGCAGCTGGGCGGGACCCCCGATCAGGCATCGATAACAGGCTCTTTTTAATCAGAATCTTTATCGCCACGTGACCGAGGCTGGTGGGATTTTTTTTTATAGCCACAGCCTGCTACTATTGGAGACAACATGACAATAGACAGCTAGTAATTAGGGCAGAAAATAGTTACGAGATACACAGAGAGGAGTAAATGCAAGGCATGTGATAAATACGTTAGTTTTGCGCATATTGAGCAGATGAATGTGTTTCTTTGGCCGCATGCAGCTTGTGACGCTGGTGGTTTAATTATTCACCATTATTCACTCTGGCTGGGCCGTGGCGGTGCAATGTGGCTGGGCAGAGATCTCAGCTAATGGGGGCCGGAGGCAGGAGCGGCAGGAGCGGGAGGCTCCCTTTGTTTGCATTGTGTTTGTTATGGTGTCCAGGTACGTACACAAGGCACCCGGCGGACGCGGCAACTGTTGCGTGGTGTTTCCTGCCTCTCAAGAATAAAAATAAACTGCCCGTCTTTGAGAGGAGAGGAGGATAAGGGGGCCGGAGCTTTTCGGAGCTGTGAACGACGGCCTACTTCTTTAAAAGATGTGAAATAAGCTCATCCTGGAAGCGCGGGGACTCTGGTGGGATTGGAAAGCTGACAGCCTGAGGGAGGTGGGAGAGCCATGGATAAGGGGCCCCCACATCGCCTCTGTCCGGGTTCGAAGGAGGGACACCGTCACGGGGTCGACGCCCCTCAGGTACTCACTTACGTTCTGGTCGGGAAAATCTGCAGCGGAACAATCCTGTTTTTAAATTGTTAAAAAATGGAAGTCGGTAATGTTTATGTTTAACGTATCATGTGTATGGGCAAATGGGGCTGTGAGCTGCAAGGCAGCCCGCTCTGGAGATTGCTGGGGTGTCGGACCATACGTCACATGTCGCTGCTACTGATGTTTTTACTGTAGTTAGTGAATATTTAGGGAGTGTTGGAGCCAGCAAGATACTGTCCAGATTGTCGTTCTCCATCAATGCTGGACGCAGTCCCACCGCAAAGCCGGGCGCTGTGATGTCACCATGAGGTCATGGTAATTACATGCTGCACACCTGTGTCACAGATGTAGGTGCTCCTGCATTTGTGGGGGGAGGATGTTGAGGGGAATACCTTCACCCCGCCCCCAAGCAGGGGTTCGGGGGGGGAGGTGGCGCGGAGAGGGTGGTGTCCTCTCCGTGTCTTTCTCGCGCTCATTTTGTGGGGGGCTAGGGGGCAGTTTTCAGGAAACGTGAACAAACACGGGATTCCTGAAGTGAACGTTCCGGCTACTCTCCGGTCTTTCATTAAACTTCTGAAGCTGATTGTAATCCACCAAAATCAGCAGTCAACAATTAAAATGGGGGAGGAGGGGGGATGCGGTGGCTGCATATTCATATTTCTCTGCAGCTGTTATCACTTAAAATGCATTCTAATTACAACGACAAGACAAAACCTCCTTGGACGGAGTCCAGACCCGCTAAGTGATAAAATAAGGCCGCGCTCCCGTCTTCTTAATCTCCTCCAAGCACCTTGCTGCCGCGTCTCCCAAACACATGCCAATGAATGTGAAAATGCCATTTAGAGATGCAGGTGTGACATTTGATAAGAAACTTCTGGATTAAACGCGTTCTGCTAATGAGGACTCCAGCTACCCCATCAGGGCCAAACTACAGGTTGTATGGTGCCTTTAGCTGATAACATTCTGCACACAAACATCTAAATCCAGTATTAATAAACAGCCGTTTCCATCACAGGGAGCGTCGGGATCCTTGAGTCGGGAGTGGCGGCGGTTCTCATTAAGGGCGGAGTTCGGGTGGAGGACAGGAAGTTGCCGTCGGTCTCATGTCGTCACGGTGGGCCCTTTGCGCTTCCTGGTCATTTTGAAGGGAAATTGAGCCTTGGCTGGACATTCGGTGGAGTGGAGGGGATCGATTGCGGCTACCTCTGAAGACGAGGTAAATTGCAGGATTAAAACTTTGACTCTGGATTTCTTCTCTGGAGATTAAACGCACGGCGATGCCGGCCGAAATCCACGCTGGAAGAGTGTCGGGCCCTTCATCAGTTGAGTGTGCGTGGTGCATTCTGGGGGTCTGTAACCACAGGGCAAGGATCTGTAACCAGAGGTGGCCCCGGAGTGCCTGAAAACACAAGGTGAAGCAGCTTCAGTTCAGGCAGCAGAGTGACCTGCTAGTGAGAATAGTAACTTTGACATCCACACTGATATGACAAGTTCAAGTGCAGTTTAGGTTCTGTTTTTTTTACGATTACAGATCAGAGTATGTATATGATGTATAGTTCCGTCATAGCCAGTGTATATAGTACATGCTGCTTATGAAAGGCAGATACATGGAAAGTTCTTATACATTTTTCTCTTATGAGTTTGTAATTCCGAGGATTATGATTTTTGTCTCATTAATAGCAGATCTCAGAGGTTCCGGCTCTGAAAGCTGTTAAATAAAAGTGTGTTTTGGTGTGGTTGAGGCTCAGACGGTCTTTATGATGCTAATGAGCCTTCGGCGTTGCATACAAGCTACACAGGCGCCAGCCGCGAGACGCTCAGAGAGACGCCGGCGGATCTCGGCCGGTGCTGCATGGTGCGGCAGGAGTGCTGAGGGGCCCCTGGCAGGCGCCAGCCGCGAGACGCTCAGAGAGACGCCGGCGGATCTCGGCCGCTGCTGCGTGGTGCGGCGGGAGTGCTGAGGGGCCCCTGGCATCGGCAGGAGTCACACAGAAGCAGACAGCGAACAGGGTCATGCGTTCTACAATAAATGCGCATTTCAGCATCATATTAGCGCCGGATTCCATATTATGTGAGCAATTATGTGAGTTTACGAATATTCTCTCTTATTCCTTTCAGGCTGATTTAATAATAGCACTTTAAAGTTGCAGTGAGAACATCGGAGAAAGTTTGAGACAAATGTATTTATGGTTTTATTTAAAACTATCTTCAAAACTGCAAAATTGTAACTGTTGGACAAAAGCACAATGATTCCAACTGTTTGTAAATGTGGCTAATTACACGTCCTCCTTGTCTTTCCCAGCATATCGTACTCATCCTTCTCACATCATACAATGTTTAAGGCAACTTGCAAATTGTCGTTACATTCTTCTTCTTATTCCTTATTATTATTATTATCATCATTATTACTGTATTTAACAAGCATGCAGACAGTCATTGTGGGAATCTGTGTAGTCTTTTTATAGTTACTGTCACTTGTCTTTATTAGCACCTCCATGGTGTCCATTCACTTCTCTATCCCATAATGCAATTTGGTAATTAGCTAAAGCTGTCCTGAATCAGGAGTGGATTCACATATAATTAAAGGGTGGCTAAAAGCAGGATGCCATGATTACCGATGAACTGTTTCCTGTCCCAGGCGGTCCGTCACCCTGACGTGGGTTAAACACGATAAATCCAAAGTGAACACTTTGCACCTTTCACTTTGCACCTTGTGTAAATAAACCAGCCATCGCGTGGTTATCAGATGCATGTCTGACATAATGCCAAAAACTGTTTATTCACGAGTACGAGGGACCAAATGAGCGAAGCCGCAAGCTGGAGCACCAAGCGGCTCTTATTGTCAATGTCGTCGTCACTTTAGAGGGACTGTAATGCTAATGGCAGATGGTTTGAGCCGTGTGATCCGTCTGTGTGGTGCATAAGGATCCGCAGACACTCGGAATTATGGGAAATGTCGCAGTGTAAGGTGATGTGGTGCAGGTGGTGCCTAATTCCCTTCTTGTGAGGAAGCCCGTCAGTGGGAGTGTCCAGGCCGCACCTCCGCCCACGACGCCACCACCGTCCCGCCGTCCGCTCCCCGGCTCAGCCCGGCAACGGCGATCTCTCAGCCTGGGCTGCGCGATCAAATGCGAAACCCTCGCGATGGGCCGGGAGACAGATGCCATGTCCAGATGGCCGCGCGGCGACACCTTGGGCAGATCCCACGTTTGCCAGCACAACAGAACGGCATCAAGCGAAGCCTTTCCGCCAGGTGGTCCCAAGCAGAGCCGTAGAGGGACCGCCAATCTCAGCTAAGAGGTCTGAGTCCCCCTACTGACAGGGCCTTTCAGAAGCAGTGGCCTCGTGCTTGCTTGAGGAAGCTGGTCTGGCTAACACACACATGATGTGTGATGATAGTCTGGCATTCCGGTTCAGTTGTCATACATGTGGCGTGTGACCGCGTACAGCCGGTACGCGGTTTGGTCGTCCGATCTGGCTGCCGCGCATATAACCTGTGATCACGCACAGCTGATACATGGTCTGGTCATCTGGCTTTCTGATGTGGCTGACATGCACGTGGTCTGTACAGAGAGTACTCAGTTCGGTCATCGTGCTTCCTGGTCTGACTGACGCGTGCGGCGTGTAATCATGTGCAGTGGCTACGCGATTCGGTCAACAAGCTTTCTGGTCTGGCTGACACACATGCGGCATTTGACCTTGGACAGTGAGTACACGGTTTGGTCACCGGGGCCTTATGGTCTGGCTGACATGCATGTGAAGTGTGACTGTGTACAGTGGGCACATGGTTTGATCGTCCTGCTGTCTGGCCTGGCTGGCACTCATGTGGCTTGTGACTGTGTACAGCAGGTATATGCTTTAGCTGTTCTGCTTTCTGGTCTGACTAGGACAAAGAGGGTTTTGGACAGGAAGCCGTTTAGTAGCTCCTGGAAGGGGAATCTATGAAAAAGGGGGGGACTGTGCACAGCAGAGTGATCACAGCTTCAAGAACTGGCTGCCCACAGCTAGCAAACACCTCATTCTTACTGACTGAGGGACAGGCGTGTGCAAGGCCACGTGGATTACCGAACATTTAATTTTGTGGCATAATTCAGTCTGTATATGACTCAGAAACATCTCAGCGGAGATGTGGTTTACGTGTGATGCGCCGTGCGACGTGCGGCACAGCAGTACGAGGTCACCATCACTTTGTGGTTGTGCACAGGCCTGCTGGCAGATGCGACTCTTCCAGAAACTGCTGCTGGTCTGCTTGCACGGGGAAAGAGTGACACCTAGTGGTGACAGGTGGTCCACGGACACCGTCAGCCGGTCAATCCGGACAGATTTGTAGTTATTCGGTATTAAATCACTGGGAGAATTATGATGTCTTTGCAGGAAGAGGAGCTATCGAGAAGGATCATTTATGTAATGGATTTGGTGTGTGTAACGGGAGGTGTGTAACGTGGGTCTGAAAGGCACCTGAGCTGGGAGGTCTGCTCCATGGGGCTTAAAGCCGCTGCTTATCCTTCTTTCTCGTGTTTGGTTTTGGGGTTTGCGATCTGGAGCTGGATTTCTCACTCTGACACCGACGAGTCAGAAACCCGTCGATGATGCAAATGTTTGCGCCTCGCAGGCCGAGTGGCGCGCAAACACGCATTTTGTTAGCGGTGTTTTTTTTTTCTTTCTTCTGTGCTCTTAATGTCATACTTCAGCAAAGTAACGTGTTGGCGTGGGTGTATATCTGCTGGGATACAGCCAGCGGGAGAATGACTTTGGGACAGGGATGCGGAGCCGGTGACTTTAATTGCCTTTAACGCGAGGAAACGTTCTGCATTAAATGTAACTCGAAGAAGCCAGCCATATTTTTTGCTTCTGGTTTGGATGAGTGGGATCCACCTCATCCGCCCCCAACCCCCCCCAGAACGATGGTCAGGTCGCCGGCTGGTGTGCAAAGCCTTACAGCACAGCTTTGGAAACACATGGTGATTGCACACTAAGGCACTAACTCTGACGATCTCTTTGCCCGGAGTAATGACCTGGCCAGCTTTTTCACCTGTGATGTGGG
>JAODKN010000046.1:4957174-4968228 GCA_026774425.1 Petrocephalus zakoni
CTAACACAGACCATGCCACTAACTACACGGCCTCTGTGTAGGATTAGCACAGAGGCTAACACAGACCATGCCACTAACTACACGGCCTCTGTGTAGGATTAGCACAGAGGCTAACACAGACCATGCCACTATTCCATTAAGTACATGGCCTCTGTGTAGGATAAGCAGAGAGGCTAACACAGAGCACGCCACTATGCTGCTAAGCGTACGGATTCTATGTTCCCTGCCAGGCACGTGGGTAACCAAGACAACGGTCATTCGGCTTGCCAGCCTCGCCCAGAGACATACCTGAGTGATGGTCAGGGGGAGTCTTCGAGAGGACATTCTATGGCTTTGCAGACATGCCTTTGATAAGCTATGACTGATGACGTTTTTTTGAATAGCTACGAATGATGACATGCCTTTAATTAGCTTTGAACAATGATGTGTCTCTGACTAGCTACGAACTATGACGTGCCTTTAATTAGCTACGAATGATGACTTAAAGCGGCCCCAGTGGACAGGCCAATCACAGATTAGCATCTCGGGTTGAATTATCTCTCTGCAGAATCCAATTTAATTCATAGCCTGAATGCTTATTTGAGGGTTAAGAAAATGCTTTCCATTAAAAAAAATAGCTATAAAAAAAAATACTGCACAGAAGCTTGCAAAATTTCATTGGAAAAGTTTCTTTACACAACACATTATTTCACGATTGATCAAAGACTAAAATAAGATTAAAATACCACCTTTATTACTGCATTTTTAAATTTGAAATATCTGAAATTTTCTACATGACAAAGAATGTAAACGGGATTAGGATTCAACGTTATATGAATATATTACCGTACAGTCACTTGCTTATTGATCAGAAAAAATGCACTATTTTTCAATTCATATAAAAATGAAATAAAGATAATTTATCAAATGTGGCTAAATTTCAGAAGGAAACATTATTCCCGGTTGAATGTCTGAAGCCAGCATCACTTCGAAGTGTCCCTTTCGATTTCCCGGCCCTCAGGCTCGCCTCTCGAACACGTAGAGGCACAGAGGCGCAACTGGAAAGCACAGGCGTCCTGAGTGGCTGGAAAACGCGGAGAACAAAGCGCCGCTACCTGCGACCATATGCTGCGATAGCCCCCCCCCCCCCCCCCCCACCCGGCAGCGGTCGCCACGGCCTTTTAAATAGCGCTGGCGGAGGACGGGAAGCGGCAGGCTGCCTCGTGCGCTGTGCTCTCAGCATGCCTGGAAGGCCATACAGAGTATATATTTATATATATACACACACATAAAAGAATGATGATGTTATAAACATAAATGTGATTTTTTTTCTCATTTAAATGTCTCCTGAATAAAATGCATTTATTCAACAAATATAATATATTTTTTATTAATAACATACGATGACAATATTAACAATATATAGTATTGATTTTACCTTGAATTTTTGTGTCATTTTAATAATAATTCAGTCTTATTTTTATATAGTTTTACCTCATATACATTGAATAATTGTATTATGTTAAATTGTAAAATTAAAATATTTTGTCTAAGTCACACAGAGATTCATAAAATTCATGAAAAATACAATTGATTAATCAGTATTTTTTTGGAAAATATTTGTGGCGATGATAAAATTAAATCGTAACGAAATGTATTATTTAGTCAGAGTGGTTAAAATGCACCAGAGTCACTGAACCGGAGGGACGATGCAGTTTAAATGTGGCACGTCTACTCTAGCTGACATTTAACAGCATTTAAAAGTACAGCTTTTGTAAATGAAAACATTACCAGTAATTTCTCTCAGTTCCATCAGTCAGAAAATTGACGAAAGACACCATGACTGTTTTCGAAAAAATATATAATCAAAATGGCAAAGTAAAATTCCGACGCTTCGGTCACAAACAGCCAATTTTGAAGAGATTGAATCAAACAAGTTAAGCATTTTAGTGGATAAACCATCCATCCATCCATCCATCCATCCATCCATATTCCACCTGCGTATCCAGTTCAGGGTCGCAGGGTGAAGTAGCTAATTCTATTCATTTATTTTCAACCAAAAGCCCTGGCAGGACGCTGAAGACGCCACACCCTGTGCTGTGCCTTCAGGGAACAGCTTGGGCGACGGCAGAACCTTATACCAGGGTAACGTGAAGCAGATCCCGAAAGAACACGGAAGGCGACGTGAGATGGTGCAGGGCGAGCGTGTAACGAGGCCGGGGCGCGGAATCTATCCGGAACGTCGGGGGCCCCGGTAGGGGGCGGCTCGGGGCTCACTTACGGGGAGGCGTGCGGTCTTATGTATTCGACGGTTTCTGACTATTTAAATTAAACTTGTATTAGTCCGCAGGACAGATGCTCGCGTGTGTGTTTAGGAAAACGAAAGCAGTAAGTCACACTGTGACGCTTCTCATTAAAATGGAATGGAGTCGATAGGTTAATTAAAAAGTAAGAAAATTAAATTTGAAAAAGGTGAAAACTATATGTGTATGTATATATATATATACATGTATATATATGTGTATACACACACAATTTTTAGAATCTCTGGCTGCTGTATGTTCTCCGTGTCGCATGTCCATGTCCGCCCATGGTTCCTGCAGCATGCGTGTGTGTGCGTATGTATATACGCACCCATGGATATGCGCACAATATTAAAAATCCCATTTGCGAGACCAGAACAACTCGAAACTCTCCATACGACTCAAGGACAGTCAGACTCTCTCATCTCTCCTGAACACCACCTGCACTGTGAATCCATCCTTCCAGAACGCACCGTGGGCTTCCTAAGGAACGGCAAACACCCCCCCATCCCCACCCCCCCCCAGTCTGCACCGCCGGTCAGACATGTCACGGGAAACCAGGCGGACGCGACATGGACCTTGCGCTGAGGGGGGGGTCAAAAGAAAATGAGGAAGGCAGACGGAAATCAGCCTCTGTGGGGGGGGGGGGGGGGGAATCCGCCTGATTTCAGGCCCCTTTGTGGGATCAGACGGGGTGGGCGGGCTCCAGCTCTTCGGCCTGGTACAGGGGCCGCGGGCACAAAGGGTCCTAACACACCGCGCGCATACAGGCACGGGCAGACTCGCGGACACGCGGCACGGAGTACAGACAGCGGGCAGGCCTCCGGGTCCCGTGAAGGACAGAGGGGCACAGGAGTGATCACCTGACTCCATGCAGGTGAAGAAAACGACTGAGCCCTTCACAAAGGCCCTCACTGACGGTCAGACCCCCCCCCCCTTAAAAAACATATTTTATAACATCTCTAATTGTTATTTTTACCAAATCGCAGTGAGATCTGGGGTGTTGGTGTCCCAATCCAGTGTGGCAGGTGGGGGGTTGAGGAGCCTGTAACGGGCAGGTGCTCGTGAAACCGAGGACGTCGATGGCCGAGTGGAAAAACGATGGCGCGGTGGTGAGGGGGCGGGGGTCGTCTGGCATACATATCTGTCAGACTGCGATGGGGAGACATGCCTGCGTGTGCATGATGCTTCCACACCCTTCCGGCCCACCTCCCCCGGGCGATGAAAATCAATCAGTGCTCCCAGCCCGAGCCCCCTCCCCGAGGCTGCTCACCGCAAAAGTCAGCCAGGAAGAAAGCAGATACACCCAGCCTCGATCCCTAACGGAAGGTGCTTCCACCCCGACTGGAACCCCGTCCGGGAAGGGTATTATTCTGTGCTACGCACCTGGCATCGTTCGCCTGGAGCGATCCAGTTCATGCACCTGGAATTTCGTTTAGAAAAACTTTCTTCTAGAGTCAAAGAAAACTCCTCTGTCGCATGAAAATGGCAAGACGGATACACACTGTCACATGGATACACACTGTCACACTGATACACGCTGTCACGCGAATACACACTGTCGTACTGGTACACACTGTCGCGGGGTTACACGCTGTGACACGGATACACACTGTCGCAGGGATACACGCTGTCACACGCGAGCGCACCGATGCCAGGTGGTATGGGGCCAGGCTTTGTCTCCAGAGTCGCATCATCACCATGGCGGCATGTCATAGCATTTCGACACCAGCGCATTCTGAGGATGTTTCACATGCCTGTCTGGATGGCGTTCTCAGCATTTTAATGCCGTCAGAGTTCATCAACTTGTGGCAGAAAGCAGCAAAGTCCCAGAAGGAGAGTGCGGAATGAGGTGTAATAGTCAGGGTGCCGGTGGCGGGGGAGGACGCAGCCTGCATGCAGCTATAGGGACACCACCGGCGTATGTGTGTCACCGGGGCACGTTCGTCCCACACGACAGACGGGGGCCTTACCTTGCACGAGTTCTTCCCACCCCCCCGGTGGATGTGGCCGTCTCATCTGTGCCCCTGTGGTGCTGACACCTGCAGCCCATCCTTCCCGGCTGCTCGCCGGCTCGCCGCTCCTAGGCTGGAGGCAGATTCACTCGGTAAAGCCTCGCACAGAGAACAGAGGATCGCGCAGGAGTGGGGGTTTGTACTGCTGGATCATACCATTCAGAGAACCCCCCACAGCATGGTCTCTTCCTGCTATATCTCACCGACGAAGCTGCCCCCCCCCCCCCCAACACACATACACACACATACACACAAAACCCCTCATTAAAATGCAAGAAATCTCAGGGTGGAGGGCGGAGAGGTGGGGAGTAAGTGTGAATGCGTTTAGCGAGGCTCGCACGCTCCGTGCAGTCGCTCTCTGCGCCACTGTGACACCCCGACCAGGGTCCAGAGCGGGGCATAAGTGGAAAGGAGAGCGGCCCTCGAGCCAAAGGGGCCAAAGGGGGGCGCTGGTGGGGCCAGCTTAGCGAGTGCAGCATCACGAGGCCCGCGTCTGCCAGGTCAGGTCTGCGAGGCCCGGCGGAACAGACAGGCGGCCCGGCGGAGCGTGGGTGGAGGGGTCCGCCGGTGCGGGCGGGCGGGAGATGCGCGCTCGTTGATTGATTACGCAGGTGATGAGTCACGGGAATGTTCCCGATCGCAGTGCGGGTGTGAAGCCATTTGTCATTCTCTGTCGGGTGCGTCCAGAGCGACACATTGCACGTTCGACCCCCCCCCCTCCCATGTTTGTTTTTCTTTTGTTTGACTCACCTGCGCCCTCCCTCCCCCCGCCTTCTACCCTACCCTACCCTACACCAGGCCTTGTGCCCTCAAATGCGCCGGCCGAAGCTCAGTCAGCTTCCCCGGCGTTTTCCGCCAGCCATTTTGCAAATTCATTCCTGAAACTAACACGTCTTCCAAATCGCGGCCAAAGTCTGCCCTTCCCATTTGCACGTGAACAGGCCGTCTCGAACCCAGAACCAGCCAGGCCAGACAGATAAGGGGGAGCCACATGGATGCACAGCACAGATACTGAGGAGATTCCCTCCCCTTTAGTCGTTATTACGCCAGATGCTCATGGTACGGAGACGGTGTCCACACCTCAGCTTACTAATTATTATTATTCGTTCTTAAACAGCACATCACCGCCCTGGGACGCAGGGTAAGTCTCCTATAGTGGGGGCCGCGCAGCGGCACAGGCAGACAGCGACGTGCAAACTAAAGACGCAGCCGCTCTGTCATGAACAGCGTTTCCTAAATGTCTCACCCCGTCATTTGGGGAGAGGATGCGCAGCTGGGACAGCAATGGCGTTATAAAGCGGTTTTAAACGACGCTACGTGTAGAAATTACGGACTTTCTTAAATTACACAAATAGATAAACACATTTAAATACAAAATTCAATTGGTTCTAATTGCTTGTATAAACACTAATTTCGGATTCCAGAATAAAAATCGATGTCCGTTAGGAAATCGTCAACGTCTTAATGTTTTCACCAGGGATTTAAAGAATATCTAGACTATTAAATTAAATCAATATCATTCCAGATCTGATGCCGTAGCAATTCCACAGACAGGAAGTCACGCTGCAGTTCGCTTTAATCCTTGTAATGCGTTAATGGGTCTTTTCCAAAGGCAATGTAATATTTTAAGAATAATTTGTGAGTGTGTATTTTTTTATTTCAATAGCCCACATTGTATTTCAAAGATTTAAATGTCAGGGCATTAATAACACAACATAAAAAATATAATATACATTTTTAAATGTGTATAATACAATATTTGTATTTTTTTTAAATAATAATAACAATAACACCTACTACGGGGGTCTCACTGGGTATATGGGTACCGAGCCCACGCCACGCGCTACCGCAAAGCCCCGCGGTCCCGCGAAGCACGATCACAAATAAGGCCTGATCCATATTATTTTCAAAACCACGTTTACATGGGCTATCCTTACATATTATAACCAAAAAGCATGTTTCAGTTTTGTGCCAACTGTAAAAAAAAAATATGAATTAGATTTATATACATATAACTACACAACCATAAATATAATTTATATAATTATTATATTTATTGTGATCAGGGTAAGTGGTAGACAGACGGATGCAGGGATGGACGGACGGTTTTAAGCATTTAAAATGTCTCCGGAGGGAGTTACTGATTTAGTGTCGGAGAGAAAATGAATGCAGTATTGTTTGTTTTATATATTACTGTACTTTAGTTCGGATGGAGAGGTGTCGCGTTCAGTAAAACGGAAGCAGTCTGACAGACTTAGGGTTACAGTCGCGTTTGTCAGGTCATACTAGTTTGACAAATTAAAAGTTACCACCGTGCCATGCAGTCTTCTCATCCCAACCTGACAAATTAAAAGCTTTCCTTGTACTATGTGTTCTCAACGCGTCGCACGGTTATATATAGATTACAGCCCGAGAGTTCATTTGATATACAATTCACCATTTTTTTTGTATTACTATTTTTTTTTTTTTAGTAATGTAACACCTCTGATGAAAATCATAATGGCGGTTATATTCATATTCAGTGAAAGCAATACTTAACCATTTTGTTTAAACCTGCGATTTCACCTCGAAGTAGATGTAACATGTCGGACGTATCGTTCATCAGCATTTCACAGCACGTTATTAGCTTATTTATATATTTCTATAATATATATATATATTTATATTAACCCCAGTTATTGAAAAAAAATATATATAGATATAAGTAAACCATAAGTAAAGTGTAACAAAAACCCCTTAATAAAAAAAATAAAAAATAGATCAGACAATTGCTTTCTTAACTGAGTTATAGCACGATGCGCGGGGATTTATCGCATTTTCCCCTGCGCCCTATATCCGAAGCCCAGGCCCATTAGAGTGTTACGGGATACTCTCCCCCTAAAAGCCTTGCATTTCGCGTTAGGATCGCCGACAGGAACTGCATGGTCTCCGAAAGCATCCCAGCAGCTCTCCGTACTGGCTTCCCGGCGCGACCCCCCCGCAGCACAGCCCTGATTGTATCAGAGCCGCGGCCGAGGGAGGCGGCTGCATTTGCCGCAGTTTCTAATATTAACGGCCGCTGTCGACCCGCGTCTTTTCCTGCCACTTTTTTTTAATCGAGGCTGTTTTCAGTACAGAATGCGAGGAACATATAAAAACCACAAGTCCCCCCCACCCCCGCTAAAAACCGTTCCTCCTGCCTTCAGGATCCCCCACTTAGCCCCCGCTGCAGGACGGTCGTAATGCTTCCGAGAAACGCCCTGAAAGCGCCCGACGCCCCTTATACCGCCGCATGGCGCAGACCAAACTACGGCGCTCTTACAGAATCCTCATGTTTCTACAGTCTCCAAAGCTAACCCCCCCCCCCAGGATGGTGCAGGACTCTCTGCGACAACACACACTTTTGTACTTCATTGTCCTGCCAGATTTGTCCCCAGTGTCATTTTGGGGAGAACTGCAAAAAACAACAACAAAAAACGTGCTTTCTTTATGATGTCCATTGGCAGGGTACAATACGGTGTTTGTGCGTTTAAGACCTGCAGCTGTCTCTGTACCCATGCAGAACTTAAATGAGCCTAATATCGAGGGATTAAGGACTGAATCTAACCGAAGATAAATGCAGCTTCATTAAACTCCAGCCTTATCTGGGCTGCTGTTTCGTTCACGTCCAGCTAATGTCTGTGACCGGATGATTTGTGGAGTCTACGGAATATTATTTTGCACTCTATAACACTTAGAGAAAGTCATCCTTAGCACACCATTAATTAGCTAATGTAACCCGTACAAAGTGTGACCTGGTAACCTTTAGTGAAAAGCAGGCCAATTCATTACTGCTGCACGACGTAACCAAAATTACTATGTACCTGCTGATCTTATGATCAGCTTCGACGTTTCTGTTAGCTATCTTTTGTTAGCCTTGGTCGTACAGGTATGCACCTTAGTCAGCGCTTATCGCCACGTCGGATGACAAGATCATACTCAGCTCCGGGGCCTAGCATAATATGGCCAAACGAAGCCGCCGAGACTTGCTGCTGTTTGCTGTTGAAACCTGGGAACACTTTAACTTTCCCACCGTGGTGTTCTGAAACAGTGCTGGGCGTCCTGACATAACCACACAAAGAGTGTTGTAAAGGTCTTATTGCCTCAGCTATTAGTTTTCCAGAATGTTCGACCAACAACAGAAATGATTGGCAGCCCTGTCACATAGGGGCGGGGAAGCAATCAGACCCCGAAAAGACAGGAAACAGTGGTAGAGGGGCATGGAATACTGGTATGATAAGATAATTATAATGGAGGCAAATGGACTGGGAAAGACGATGCTTGGCACCCCCTGTGATCTCGATAAGAAATATGTTTAATAACTGTATAAAAATCAGTGTAAGCTAATAACGGACACACTTCTGCAGAGAGTGTCTAGCCGCGGTTGTAATGCTGTTACAATAAAACTGATTTTGAAATTCTACACAAGCGCCTGCTGTTTGGCGCTACGGGAAAACCCAGAACAAGTCACGGCGAGGTTTGATGACATCACACAAGCGCCCAGGCAGGGTGACTACTGGCTCCAGGTCTCCCTCCCCCTCTGCCAGGCCCCAGAGCGCCTTTGAGGAGCTGCACCTTTTAACCTTGTGGTTCTCAAGCAATCTGAATACATTAAAATTTCAACAGGGGGCCAATGGAAGAGGGAGTCGAAACCAGGAGAGGCTGGGGGGGGGTTGGTGTTATGTTCATGTTCTTTTGTTAAAGACTCCCAGTAGAAGCCAAGAGTGCTGTAATATACAGCCAGCCCACTCGCAAATTATCCCCGTCACGGTGCGGCAGAGCTATTCCGAACGCCCCCGACCGCTCAGGATGTGGGTGGCGCTAAAAGGAAGCTCGTCGTTACGGGCACTGAAGTGGCGAGCGGTCCAGCAGAACATGACGCTCGGGCCGTCACCCTGCTGCAGCTTCCAGAACACGCGTGTGATCCCTGTGCGATACATGGGCAGCGTGTGTTCCCTAAATATCCTGAAATCCCTGGCTATGCAGCACGATGGTACCTTTGGGGCATGTTGGGATCTGGCAGAGAAGTAGTTAATTATCTAAATATAAATTTAAATATCGCGGTGGGGGGGGGGGGGCTCCGCGAGTGATGGTTGCGGAAGGCAGCCGGCTGTGTTCGGTATAGCTGCATACAGCCTCAGTGCAGATGTGTGAGGGTGGTCTATCGCTCCGTGGTCGTGTGGGGTGCAGCTCAGCCATGTGGCCAAGAGTACCCCCCCCCCCGCACACACACACACACACACACACACACACACTGGGACTCGAAGTTCTAATCAAGATTACACAGGTGAGGGGAAGATTAGCCTAGGGAAAGGGCGGCCATCTGCAAGCTACTCTGAAGCTAGCCCCCACTCCACAGAGACAAAAACCAACTCAGCTCCGAATCTCTCGCTTCTGTCCAGTGTCAGGTACCAAATGATCTCCTGCTCCGGCACGCCGCCTCGGCCCGGCGTGCCCAGTGTTACCTTCCCTTCTGGAGTTCCCAGACATCATCTCGCTCTGCTCACTTCCTGTAACCCTCCCACACCAACCCGAGGAGGATTCAGCGCGCGGAATGGCGCAGCAGGGCTCTGCCGCCGAGTCCGGATCCTCTCGGGCCCGTTTCTCTAGCAGGGTAATTTCTGGGTATTTGCCGCCTTACAACCCTCCCACCGAAATATGGGGACACAGATAGACCACCCCAAAGGCGGGAGGCAAATCTCACATCCTCTCGCTGATATAACCTTTTTATTTTGACCATCCTGGCAGCGATGTCCCACTACAGCACCGGAATTCCGAGAATGCAGCCCCATTTCGGTGTCTGCTGTGGTTATGGTGTCCTAAGGCAACCCAGCCGCCGTGATGGATGGAATGCGCTTTGATGTAACGGGAATGAGGCGCTGCTTTCCTGGCCCATCCCCGGTGGTCCGCTGTGTATCTGGCTTCGGTTCTGGCCCAGCTCTCGGTTAATTAGTCTTGACCAATCCCTCATCCGGACGAATCGCGTGATCCTAAATCGCGCTCTGCCCAGCCGGTGCCGACTTTTCATTTGTGCTTTGGCTCAAACTTCAGACTGATCACCCCCCTCCTGTTTCTGTCGGCGGCTTCGGAGTGGGATGTGAGCCCTCTGCCGGGTCCCTGTGTCTCACAGACGGCATCAGTCATCCCTTACTTGGCTGCCAATTCCGTACTTTTAAAAATAGCCCTCCCCGATGCATTCACGTCGGGGAGCCGGGAGGCTGGAGCACGGAGGACAGATGCAGTCCTGCGTCTCCCGGCTGAGGGCTGCCGCACGGCGCCGTTCTGTTCTAGAACCCTCAGCGCGTTCTAGAACCGTCTCTCACAAAATGACCTGCTCGTCAAAATAATCTCATGGCTGATGGAACATTCAGCCCCGTGTCATTCTCAGGTCTTCGTCCAGTACTTTGGGCTTGTTATTATTTTTACAGCAGCTAGAAATTGCATATTTTAATTTTCAGTTGTGTTATTATCCTCTCTTTGGATAGATAGAGCAGCAAACCTCTCTTGCGACAGTTAGCGCCAGGTTTTGGTTGTGGTGGCTCCTCTCGCAGTTAACCACAAAATAAACACAAGCGGCTCTCTCAATTGCGCCCCCCCCCCCCCCCCCCCCGGGGCCGCCCGGCGCGGGGGGGGGGGGCCCCCCCCCCCCCGGCGGGGGCGGCGCCCGCGCGGCCCCCCCCCCCCCCCTCAGGTGGACGGAGGGATTGAGTGCCTTGTGGAAATCTGCAGCATCGTTTCC
>JAODKN010000046.1:4987808-5006526 GCA_026774425.1 Petrocephalus zakoni
GGGGGGCTTGCTGTGCCCAAGACTGATCCCCGGGCTGGTGGGTGGGAGGGGGGCGGAGGAACATGGGGTGGGAGGGGGCGTAGTCTGGTTGAGGGGGGAGTCTGCGGCGGTGGAGGCCGGGGGTGTCGTTTGGCAGGGCGATCTGGCCAGCCCCCCTCCGTCGGACGTCTCCACGGTGACGAGCTCAGGTGGCGGGCGCTGGCACAGTGCTGGGGGCTCCTCGGGGACGCCGCTCTGGGCCGTGTCTCTGCAGCGCCGCGGCTCGTTAGCCCCCGGGCTGCTAACCGGCGGCGACGCGCTCCGCGGGGGGCTCAGCCGCTCGCCCCGTGGGGGGCCGGGGGAAGCGGGGGGCTCCAGCTTTTCCATCATCTTCCCCTGCGAATCCCCCCGCCCCCTTGTGCTGTCGTCCTCCTGCTTGAGCCCCCCTGCCAGGGCTGGGCCGTCGGCGAGCCCCCCCGGGCAGAGCCTCCTCGCAAGCCTTGCGCTTCCTGTATCTCTGACGGCTCTCGCGGCCCCCCAAGTCTGACGCTCTACGGGACGTTAGAGCGACGTCTGCACCTCTGCCATCCCTCTGGCCCAGAGGGGACGGGCATGGGGTCTTACACGAGGACGCTCACGTCAGGGACCAGCAGCACCTCCAGCCATCTGACTCGCAGGTCCCAAAAATACGCCCGAGCGGCTGAACCCGGCACCAGTTAGTCCTTGACGGGGTACTGTGTCTGAGGCTCTGCACGCAGTGCTGTCCTTTTACCCAGCATTCAGTCCCACCCAAAACCACAGGTCTCGGTCAGCAGAGGCTCACACCTGCAAGCACACAAAGTGACATGTTAGATCTATGCACTAAACATCAATTTCTCTCAGCCAACATGACCTGTCTGTGAATGCAGGTGAAGTATCAGAAATAGTTAATTACTCACAATGTGAAGGAAGATGATAAACACTGCAAAAATGTTTTGTTAAGGCTTTCAAAAAAAGTTTCAGAATTGTTTAAGCACAGCGTCTCGAGGCCTCTGCAGATAAATTCAGCTACTTTTGACCCTAAGGATTCATGTCAAGGTTTTGTAATCAACCTCTTCCCCTTTCCTTCTCCAGAAAAAAACAACCACAAGAGAAGTTTCCCTTTTTGTTTATTTTCTCTTGGCCTGCTGCTTTTGATGCCCCCAAATGAACAAGGCCTGACCGTGGAACTGCCCAGATCCAATGAATACACACTGGTAGCCAAACGTCCCCCCACTTCATTTTGGTTATCTGGCTGGCATAAGAACACGGAACAAACAGTCCAAAACATTATGCTGCTGACCAATGTGTCTATTGGAAACTACACAACAAAATAAATATCTTACATTTACATGCATCTTATATTTTACAAATCTGGCAGTGCTTCGCGGGATATCTCCAGCCATTTTAATTAATAACTAAAATAAAAATTTATTAATTTCAATAACAGAAACTATGACAATGGCAACAATAGCAATAATAAAAATAACCACATCAGTACTAATAACACAGCACTGAATCCTGTAGCGGGCTTGAGTAGGAGTTAGGGGACTGAGATTGTTAGGGTTAGGCGAATGACATGGTCAGTACTCCAGTGTGTTGATCTGGGCTCCATTTAGTCCGTAGTTTCATCAGTAATCACCAGGACACCTCGCACACTGACACTGTCATCGGTAGCTTAATAAATTACATCTAATTGCAGAGAGGCCCTGTCACTGGCCACAGAGCTTATAACACAGCACCCGGAGCTGACGGACTCCTTCCAGAGACGGGGCGATCCGGCACGCAGGGCCCAGGAAGGACACAAGCAAAGTGCCGTTTTTTTGGGAGCTTGTGTTTGCAGGACTATCTCACGCGACACTGAAGAGTTAGTAACCGGGACACCGGAGCGTACAAACTCATTCCAACTGTATGAATATAATTAACGCGAATTTCTGTTGAACGGATTTGATTTGTATTGTATTAATTGTTTAAAAAAACAGAAACGTTTCAAAACAACACAATATGTTTTACAGTGCAAGGATATTATTATTATTATTATTATTATTATTATTATTAGTTGTAGTAGTAGTAGTAGTAGTAGTCTCAGTAAAAGAAGTGGTCGTCGTAATACTTGATACTTCTACTAATATTTGTTACATCGTAATTTTTTAGACGTCATCTCCGGATTATACGTCGAAACAAAATTTAAAAATGAGAAATTGATTGTTGTTGGACTTCACGAAACGTTAATTATTTGTCTATTTTTAAATATTAGAGATACATATAGGCATTAGTGTCTCTGATATTCTGTATATATTCTACATATAGAACTGATAGGTATGTCGATCTGGCTCATACAACCAAACGTATGTACAATTAAACGTATGTTTTTCATAACGTTATACATTACCAGTACCAACGCTAACAGCTAGTATAGCGTTAGAAATTCGGATCTAAATAGGACCCGCAAAAATCAAACAGTAAAACGTCAACATAATAACGGGAAAGCAGCATATTTTGCGTTTTCAATAATCACAATTAATCACACTAAATATATTGTTAAAGTAAACTTACGTTTCGTTGCTGGCCGATCCACTCATTATAAATATTAAATTGAACACTTTGAAATCTAACGAGGCATAAATGTATTTAAAATATATAATTATATTTGAAGGTAATTAAATTTAGTCTCAAGTCTCAAATTTAGCTATTTTCGATTTGTTCAAATTGTGGCTCAGTGAGTTATTCACGTGTAATCAGCAGAAGTGGCGATCGGAGCTTTGGGGGGGGGACGTCGATAACGATGCCTTGATCTTGACGATATATAAGATAAGCCAAAAGCCTGTGCATTACACAGAGAAATTAACGCAGGCACAGTGTTTAATGCAATTTAACTGTCACCGAACAAGTGTTCAACCTTTTATCGCAGTACAGCGTCTATTGTGTTAATTAGTACATTATTACAATGTAGCCAGACTACGAAACGAAAGTATATTTAAAGCTAAATAATCCAGTGCTTGCAGGCATCTTCCAACAATTTGACTGAAAATACATTTTTTTAAATTACAACCTGAAAAATAATTACTACCTGGTCCCCCACATGCAACAGATAAAGACAATAAAAAAACTCTATAAATACTTTTTGAAGTCTAAAAGCAGGAAAATCTGCAGATCGTGTCAAAAATGAAATTGAATAAAACTCATGATTAGCAATTAATTAAACTGCAACATTATTTTGTCCAAAATAATTGCAAACTGGAAAAATGACAATATCAAGACAAAGAATACGTAAGATCCAGTGATATGCGAGGGTCAACGATACCTTCGAGCCAAAAACACGGCCCTTTGGACCCAGCGAAGGTCTGGCCTCTTTCAGAGGTATAGAACAGCGTCGTCCCAAGGTAACCTCAGAGGAGCCAGCCGCCAGTGCGCGGGGAGGTCGCCCTCGCTGTGTCTGTCTGGCTCAGTCACACCACGCGCTCACAAACGCCCTGCGACCTGCTCCTCTCCTTCCTCCTCATCCCCGCCGATCTCTGACAACTTCGACCTCCGAGTCCACAGCCAGGAGAAGCAGAAGGCTGGCGGACGGACTGTCAGAGTACAGTGCTGCCCCCTCGCGTGGCGTCTACTGGACGGTGGGGGGGGGCTCTCCTGGGCTCTGGGGCACTGGCCTCGATGGCGTGCCACTCAAAATCCCCAGCAGAACACTGAGGAAAATACCGGAACGGAGAATAAGTAAGCCGAAGATTCAGCGGGTGTAAGAAGTCAGCAAAGGGGTAGCAAGCAAATGGACCATGAGGCGGCGGGGGGCGGAGAAGAGCTGCTCCGAAAAGGCGGGGCTCAGCACCGAGGCTAAGTTGATGCTCGACCACCCCCCGCCCCCCACGCTCTCCCAATCTCTCCCTCCTCCCCTCCACACTCTCTCCATCTCTCCCTCCTCTCCTCCCTCCTTCTCTCCTTGTGAACCAGTCTCTGTTGCTCCAGTTGGCCGCCAGTGGGATTTTGCCGCTGTGAGGGCTGGAGGGAGGGAGAGGGAGAGAGAGAGAGGCAGAGGCAGAGCCGTGCTGTGGAGAGAGATTTCCGTTCCCTGTTGGACAAGAGGATGCTCTTTCACAATGTGCTGGGAGCTGATAAGAGCCTCAAAAGTAACCTGCAGCACTCAGATAAGGAAACAGAGTCACGGGCCCCGTGGGGGCGGGGGGGGGTGGGGGGGGGGCGCTTGGGGGGGGGGGGGGGGGCCGTTTTGGGGGTGGGGCGGAGCTAGCCCCGAGGAGGGGCGGGGCCTGCGACTAGACAACTTACCCCGCTGACAATTTTTCCTTCTAGTACCGTTTTCCAAATGTTACGACTACAAATACTGCCACAACTAAGACTAATAATATAAAAACAAATGAAGGTCATTTTTATCATAAAACAATATTTTCCATAATTAACCGCTCTCAAATAATGTTTAGGTAATAATGATACCGTGCGGACACTGACAGAACCTTTGTTAAAATGTAAAATATGGAAGTAACACCTCGTTAATGTTACAATAAGAATATTCTCTGCCATCTCTGAGAAGACCTTCATTTAATGTCCGTTAAAGTTCTGGGAATGTTCCCTGCTAGTTGGATATTACTGTAGAACATCTTATTGCTGATCCTGAATAGTTTGTGGCTTTTACATTGGATACGGTATGTACATGCTCTACGATACATCTTCCCTGGCAGTTGTTATTTTACTAATACTGTCAGAGCCATCTGTGGGGCTATGCAGCCAGTATGACCACACCAGGCCCTGCACAATCCCCCACCAGGCTAAATAATAAGTTATTAAATAACAATTTTATTTGGACACTTAACTGGACACTTTCCATACCTTAATCAGAGTGTTTGGGAAACGTTCCTATAATGATATATAGAATGATATATATAGAATGATATATGAATATAACTTGTTATTGGGGAAGTAGATGTATCCAGACATCCGATCTTAGGCATATTGATTTCAGTGAGGTGGAGGAGGGACATAAGGGACAGGTGGGGGGTGTTGGCTAGGCTTGAGTGATGTTATGGCAGTATATTGTGTTATTATTATGTAGAAACATCCTTCTCACAGCTCGGCAAATTTTGTTGGGAAATGCCAGAATAGTCTTGTTTTAAAAAAAAAAAAAAAAAGTCCGCCCAGTGGTTGCTGCAGTCACACTTTTTACCAGCTAATTTTACCTCCGCTGAATAGTGGGACGGCAGGATATTTCCAGGATATTTTTGTTAGCATCAATCGCAGGTGTCAGGGAGATGCTGTCAATGTGTGGGAGGCTTCCGGAACTTCCTGGAGAGGTGGGATGTCTGTGTATGTTTACTGCTCTGATCTCCTTCATAACTCATCAGGAGCTGAACTCCAGGTCAGTCAGCTCCTACCAACGCTGTCCCAGGATGATAAAAAGGAGAACCCCAACATCTTCCTGGTGGGGGCCACCTGGCAGAGGCTTCTGAGTGGCGCAGAGGACCTGGGTCTGATCAAGGAGTTCAGCGACGGCTCCATGCGCAGCTTCACCTATACCAACCGGGAGGATTTCAAGGACTTCCAGGGTGAGGACACTGTGCTCAGATCCCGGCTGCTAATGTCATAAAATCACAGTGTTAGTTTCTGTCTACAGAGCCAGAAGTTACTAAGATCTGTGCTATTATCCACTTGTAAAGCTAGCTGTCCACCGCAAGCCAACACGGGTTTAGCGTTTAGCTAATATAACAGTCGATGTTAACTGAACAAATCGCTGGTAGACCAATAAATGGCAAACTCGGACTGCAGTGGTGTTTGCTCGCCCACCAGGGGATGGCGATGGCTTCCTCAGCATGGCAGAGTGCCAGCTCATCATTAAGCACGAGTTGGACACCCTGCGGGCCAAGCAGGAGACTTATGTGCCGGGCTACCCCAACATCAAGCTGTACCCTGGAAAGTCAATCGGTAAGCATTAGCGTTTCCACTTCCTGTTAGCTGTCAGGATTCTCCCCTGGACTGGGGGTGGTGGGGGTGCCTGTTTTACTTTGGTTCTTTGGTTATTTATCTCTATTACCACTCCTACTGTACATAAATATGATAAATCTTGTCGGAGCATGTCTTATATTCATCCTAACTGGATTCTCACTCCCCCACGTAAAATTAGTGCGCCGAATGCACTCCAAGGGGATTCTGCTCCAGATCTTCGCCCTCCATGATAAAGAGGAGTTGAAGAGGTTGTCCTCCACCTGGTACCAGCAGGTCAAACTGGCATTTCAGCCTCTCGGTAAGTGTGTGTGGCTGGATGTGGCATGTGGCTACCTGGGTTTGGACTCTGGGGTCATACTGGGAAGCACCCTGGTTCAAATGCTGAGGTCGGTAGAGTGATGTCACCATTGGGCCCTTGAGCAAGGCAGGGACTGTCTGACCCTGCTTTATCAATTGTACATCGCTTTGAATATAAGTGTCTGCAAAATAAATAAACATAAGTGTGTGAGATGGGAGTGGTAGACCGCTGAATGCCCACAGATGCCGTTCCTCATTCTCAAAAGTCAGGAGAGTCCCCGTCACCTCATCCTGATGCATGTGAGTCATGTTTTGTTGGCAGGTCAACTGGCATGTGAGCGGAAGTCAAGATAAGACTGCTTTTGGGTGAACTGATGATATTTTAGTGTCACGCAGATGAACAATCAATACAAGTCTAGAGTCCTGCCTGTGATTGGATGGTTTGACTGATTGGTGGCCTTAGTGATAATTCCAGCAGTGGCTTTCCTGAGGTGTTACTGGCTGGGATTCTTCCTGGTCGCTCATTCAGGGATTGTCTTGCAAGTCCTTACCCCCCCTAGAGACCCCACCTGTATTTTAGGGTGCAGGTCTGCAGATAAGGAGAGTGTTTTTGGTTTTCATTTTTTGCTGTGTTTTTCTGTCATTTGTCCTTGAATAGAAAAACTTTTTCTATTTCTTATTTCTATTTCTATGTAACTTTTTCAATTTTTTATTTCTATTTCTATGTAACTTTTTCTATTTTTTTCCTTTGTTTCGAAACCAACCAAATTGGAATGTACATATTACTGTCAATTAACCATTTAATTTCTTAACCAGCAATTCTGTCCTTACAAGAAACTGCTTGTAGCTTTATAACGTAATTAATTATTAAGTTATGTAAAATACTGTACATATTTAAAACAACTGTAGGAATAATTATAGCAGTTTTGAGTACAAATGAACATTTATCATTTCGGTCAATAACTGTGTAGTTCTGAACCAAACCATTTCCACATAATCAAAGTAGAACCTTTTTCATGCTCAAATTTTTCCTCATCGGCCATGCCGCACGCTGTTTGACAGCGTAGCTGACCTGGGGGGGATGTGTACCCTCCAATATTTAATTAGACTTAATTAAAAAAAATGGCCTCAGCAATGTCAAGCTCTCTTCTATGTCAATAATATAACATTTGTTTTTTAGCAAGTTAGCTAACTTTATAACTAAAAACTTAGCCAACTTAGTAAACTTAAATATAGTCACTATATAGCTAATATAACAGATATAGTCACTGCGTTGAGTTTGACTGAGACAGATTAGTATCAGATAATAAAAGCTATGAGATATACAGACAGCACTGAGATGTTATGCTTTGCATAACCTGTTGGGCCTGTTCTTGTAGTACTTTTGCAGTCTCCAAACACACAGGCATTCCGTTATAGGTGTTTGCGGGTTTGTTGTTATAATAGTGTTAAGTAGTGCTGTAACAAGCTTCTTGCAGTAACTCTTACCGGTGATACAGTTGCAACTAGTTTGAAATACGATGTTAGTCATGGGACAGTAGAGGACCATCACTGTAGATTAAGCCTCTCCTCTTAGTAGATGAGTTAGTGACGATTTGTCACTCCTGCCATCTTAACGCAGTACTCCGTCCTCCTCAGACGACATCCGGCACTACTTTGGGGAGAGCATGGCCCTGTACTTCGGCTTTCTGGAGTACTTCACCTTAGCTATGCTTCCCATGGCCCTCATCGGGATTCCTTACTACTTCTTCGACTGGGAGGACTATGACAAATACGTGGTCTTCGCCATCTGCAACTTGATCTGGACCACGGTGATGCTGGAGATGTGGAAGCGATTCGGGGCTTGCCTGGCCTATAGCTGGGGCACGCTGTCCCGGAAGAAGGCCTTTGAGGAGCCCCGGCCCGGCTTCCACGGCGTCCTGGGCCTCAACCCCGTCACGGGCCGCGAGGAGCCCGTCTACCCCAACACCAAGCGCCATCTGCGAATCTACCTGGTGTCCCTGCCGTTCGTGCTGCTCTGCCTCTACGTGTCACTGTGCGTCATGATGGTCTACTTCGACGCAGAGGCCTGGGTGCTGGCCTTGCATGAGATAGAGCCCACCTTTTGGACGGGCCTGCTCTTGTTTCTGCCCAGCATCGTCTACGCCGTGGTCATCGAGATCATGAACCGTCTCTACCGCTATGCTGCCGAATTCCTAACCGATTGGGGTACGTCCGCCCGTCCCGTCGGATCTGTGATGTGGGATGTCCCCTCGCAGCCAGGATTACCACCACTCAAACCACACGTGCATGGGGCCCCTGAGGATTGGCCACAATCTGCTTGTACGTGATATTAAACAAACACGTTCCTAATTTAGGAGATGCTGAAGCAGCATGTCCTACTAACCAGCTAGCTAGCTGTGATTTTCTCTCTCTACTCAGTAGCTAACGTTAACTTTATACACAATCATAGTCATCATATCCATTCATATGATTTTTTAAGAGGGGCCCCTGAAATGGCAATGTGGCCCTTGCTTCTTTATGAAAGAACAAGGCTTCATTAAGGGCACTTAATTTCCCTTTTCCATTGACCTCCAGTCCAGCACCAGTACCAAAATTATATTATATATTTTTAGGGCTTCTCTACTTTGGGGTGGGGGTTGCCAACGCCAGTACAGCCAGCATGTTGTAAAACAGTTAGAAACTCAGAAAACAGTAAATAAAGTAAATAATAAAGTAATAATAATAATGGATGTGTGGACAAATGGAAAGACCCATGCTTTTGTTGTGACCTGGTCAAAAGAACAGATACAACAAGAAATAAAAAAATATTTTTTGTATAATATACTGGGGCGGCATGGTACTGGAAATTTTTCAAATATTTTTAAATAAACACCCCGCCACATGTTTACAGGCTGAGAACAGAGCAGAGCTTGTTGTCTTGGGGGTCATGTGTCTAGTGGAAGGTAGCCAGCCACGTTAGAGATGTAACTCGGTGAGCATTGAGGGAAAAGTGGTGTTAGAGCAGCAGTGTTTTATTTTTGTATGCTTTTCTTTCAGAAAACCATCGACTGGAGTCCACGTATCAGAACCATTTGACTCTCAAGGTTTTGGTGGTAAGAAAACGCAGGCCCAAACGTCCGTGCCTGCAGTGACCTGTGACCTCAGGCCTGGAGACGCGGCACGCTGCTAACCCTTCCTCTCTCTTTGTTGCAGTTCAACTTCCTTAACTGTTTCGCCTCCTTGTTCTACATCGCTTTTGTGATGCAGGACATGCCTCTGCTCCGACAGGTAGGCCTAGAAGGCTGCACTTACCGTACCAGCTGCCCGGCTTCCGTGGGACTTAAGGCCACGTTTATGTCTTGTTTAGGATAAACCGAATTCACTGATGAGTTTTAAGCTGGAGCATTTAGAAAATATACTTCTATTGGATTTACAATTGCATCCTTTTAAGACTAGAAATACACAGAAGAACAAGAATGTTTCAAACCCGTGTTCCTCTCCACCGAAGTCCACCAGTGTCGCACTGCTGTCCGCCATGTCCTGTGTCGGGTGCTTCGGTGAGTGAGGTGTGTCCCACTTCCTTGCAGAGCCTTGCCACGCTGCTGATAACGTCCCAGATCTTGAACCAGATCGTGGAGGCCTTCCTCCCCTACTGGCTCCAGAAACGCCGTAACAAGAGAGTCCAGAGGAAGGAGGATGCAGCTGCCCTGGGCTACGAGCTCCCCTTCGAGAAACAGGTCCTGCTGGAGGCAGACATGAGCACCTACCTGGTGAGAGCTTCCTGTCAGCCTCTGCATGCCGGGTGGTGGAGAGCAGCGGAGCCTGAAACTCTGGCCGCAACATGGTTTTGTGAAAAGGGGGACGCCAAAAATTTCTACTCTAGATGAAGGATCTTTTCCAAAACAGCTAATCAAGAAGATAACAGGGCTGGTAGCCAAGGCTACACAATCTTTGTTTTTAAGTCTAACCATGAAGTTCAGGTGCTCTGCATTTACAGTCTTAGTCAAAAGTCTGGACCCACCTATCGAAAGTCATTTGTTTTTCGATAAGATAATTACCCAAAGCAGAGCTCGCGGTTATGTAAGTACTGTATTAGCAAGGAAAGAGACGGTGTGCTGAGACTGACGACCTAGCCCTCACAATCCCTCGACCTAAACCCTATAGAGCCGGTTTGGGATGAGTTGGATCAAGGAGTAAGAGCGAGGTAGCCAACTTGTGGCTAGATCTTGTGGAAACTCCTTCAGGAGAAGCATTCCAGGTGGCTGACCGAAAGAATGCCAAGAGTCTGCAATACTGTCAGTTACCGAAAAGGGGTCATTGTAAAGAGTCTATAATTTGAGAAAAAATTTGAGTTGTTGAACACTTCTCTTGGTCATTGCAATATTTGATATGCGTTACTTCATTGTCTCAAAGTCTTTTCCAGTATAATTACATGGCTAAAATAAACACAAATGTATTAAAAGCAGATGTGTCCAGACTATTGACTGATACTTCACCTGTTTGCTGTATGAAATGTTACAAGTTGAGGCTGGCATCCATGCTGGCATCCATGCGTACTGGCTGTTCTCCGGGAGCTCGCTCTTGATGGCATCATGTTTCCTTGCCTGCAGGGAACCTTCGATGACTACCTGGAGCTCTTCCTCCTCTTCGGATACGTCAGCCTCTTTTCCTGCGTCTATCCCCTCGCCGCCTTGCTGGCGGTGCTCAACAACGTCACGGAGATCTACTCGGATGCCCTCAAGATGTGCCAGGTGTTCAAGAGGCCCTTCTCCGACCCCGCGGCCAACATCGGCGTGTGGCAGGTTGGGCTCCTTCGCGTTCATGTTCCTGAAGTTATGCAAAGTCCTTCCACAAGGGGTCAGCAGTCAGTTTGCTGTCTCGATTTATGGATTTTTTTATAGAAAGTGGATGATGCAGAAGAAAGTATTATAAGGAGAATCAACTTCATGTGCCAAGTGCTTAATATAGTAAGCCTGTGTAGACTTGTACATAATATATGAAGATTAGACTTTTATTAGGAAAGGATAAAAGGCACTGCTTGCTGTCCTGCATTGTACACGTCACTGTAGATATGTGCTCTTTGCTATGGGAGTCATAAATGATGATAGCTACTATCTTTTACAGCTGGCCTTTGAGTCGATGAGCGTCATCGCCGTGGTGACCAACTGTGCACTGATTGGCATGTCGCCACAAGTGAAATCATACTTCCCCGAGTCAGAGACCCAGCTCATCCTGCTGATGGTGGCTGTGGAGGTAAGCCGTTTCATTGGACGAAAAATGTATGGTGATACCACAGGAAATGTGGGAAATGCATTCCACAGATGCCTTCTGTTTTGGACCGTCACGCAGACGCACCTAGGGTTGGTTAGAGGGGGCAGGTGACGACCTTTTGGCTTCTGAGTGGCTTAATGAACATGATAGCTGACTTACAGTTTCAGCCTTACAGTGATTCGACAGTGATGCACATTCCTCAGGCTCGCAGTACGCTGTACGATACTTTCTACTGATTCCAGTCAATGACAGCATCACCCCAGTCATACTTACCGACTGTAGTGACCAAAAACTAAAACATCTCCTATAATATTTAACAACGTATCGTACTTGTTTAACCAAATTTCCCCCAGCCCATTATGTCAGAAGGGGTCGTGTATCATATTCTCATTGACTTACTGTAATTTCCGCTTACGATACGTTTATCTCTGTTGTCCTATAGCTAGCTGCGGGAGGTTGATGGCAGTTATATAACAGGGCAGATTCAAGTGTTCTCCATTGACGGCATGCGAACGTCCGTGTCGCCACACAGCACTGATGACAAGGCCTTCCGTGACTCAGCCCACTCGCTGGTGCTTTTCACGACACAGATGTACCTCCGGCTTGAGCGTATGTCACGACGGTGCAAACTTAGGGAGCGGGGCCAGTGCTGATTCATCTTACCAGGGCCCTTAGCTGCTGCCTTGGTGGCTTTAAAATAGCTTCACTCTTATCTGCGGGAGGTTCCATCCTGTTCTGCCGTTCACTCAGTCAAGAAATAGGAGCCATGTAGCATCACCCCTGCACCGAACTGGACTTGTTGGGTTGAGCTAATTGGTTTGTGAAAGTGGCCAGAAGCTTCCCAGTGAGTCCCTGTTCATAACTGCCGCGCCCCCTGCTGTCCACAGTCAGTGCGCCCATGCAATAAACGCACAAGTTTGGGTTCAGGGTTTTGAAACTCTGGCCAACATGGTAAACTGATAGCTGCAAAGAGCAAAGCTGTTATTATAGCTATTAATTAATTAAGTCTCGTTATGGAGCCTCGCCTACGCTGAGTGAGTTGCATTAGGAATAACAGCCCTACAGCAGAAGCGACGCCTGGCGACGGATTAGAACCCGCTACACACGTGCAGATACCTGGCGGTACGGGGGGTCTGACTAAACCAAAGCCTACCTTTATTCTGCCCTGACTCAGGGTCTCAGGGCTGGTGGGTGATTGGACCGTTTTGCCTCTGAGGAGAGTCGGCTTCATGGTTTGGGTCTCTGAAGCCGATATCTGATGGGGTAGAGGTTCAGATCAGGGCAGAGTGCCATCCTTTGTGTTTTTATGTACATCAGCCCACTGATTAGATGGCGGCCATTTATCCGGGGACCTTGCAAGGGGTACAGCTGCTTTCATCTGAGGTGCTTTCAGGGAAAGCGGCTATTCTTGTACCTGAATTAGATTTCCCTAAACATGCTGGTTTACAGAGTAAGGCGAAGGTAAAAAAAAAAAAACATTTCCCTGAGGCACTGCTCCTAGTCACACGCAGGGGGCGACAAGGAGCTGTATGATTTTCTGCAGCCGTTTTATTTGACAGACACCAGGATCTCTGTCCATTTCCAGGCTCCAAAGCAGCCTTCAGGCGGAACACAGCCCTGTGGAAAATGCACACCCCCCAGGGGAGTCGAGCAATGTTTGAAACACATTCAGTGGGCAGTACTTCCATTTGATGAATCTTTCTGACTCAGTCTTTCAAAGTGACACTTAGTCTTGATCCCCAAGGTAAGCAGAACCGATTAAACAGCATTTAGGTACATTATATAGGCTGAATATAGGGGGAGGGGAACCCTGGGCTATTTTGGGGCCCTACTTACAGGATATAATGCTGCAGTATACAGAAAAAAATTTTATATATGTATTATAAATCGGCCTTCTATAACTGGAAGGCCCTGGGCTGCAGCCCAGGTTGGCTTGACTATACGTCCAGCCTTGATGGCACCTTCTTCAGCTCTGTACTATTTCTGTTGTCTGCTGTACTTTTTGGAGGCCTGTGAGCCTAAACTTATTGGTTTGACTTCCCTTCTCCCTGCTGTCCTCTGGAGGACCTCCTGCGTGGTCTCTAGGGTGACTATGGTACTGTCAGGTACAGGTCTACATGCTGGGCCTTTATCCTGCCACTGAGGTGTTACCTAGGAGTCAACCATAAACCATTACTTAGCTGTCAGACAGGCTTTATACGTGTTGATTATTCTCCATCCACACCCCAGGGGACTCACATCTTGTTTTCTAAAAGCTACTTGAAGGGTATAAGAGCATAGCCTGCTCAGTGTCCCATAGAAGAGTGCCCCCTGCTGGCTGTGCGATGCACCAACACCAGACACACCATAGCGTGTGACAAGCCTCCTGTCAACAGCCTCTGAAGATCTCTGAAGGCACCTTAGCCTGGTCAGCCGGAGAATGACTTAAGCTCCCCACTGGAGCTTATGTCTCAAACTGGCTCACAGAGAGGAACAGGCCCCAGAGGAGGGGTATATCAGGCAGCCCCTGCATTGCCTTTGCTTAAAGCTTTTCATGCGTGTGTCTGCAGTCCTGCGGCCAGATCCCGAGGCCTTTCTGCTAATTACACTAACTAGAGTCTGGCCCCAGTCTCGGTGGGCAGCACGGCACACTGATCCAGAATAACACGGGGTCTGTTCCTGTTCCCTCCTGCCGAAATCATTGATGGGGCCGCGGCCGAAGAGCGTCTGGCTGGAATGGAGTCGTGGGAGCGGAAATAATGATGCTGCATGCTTTAGTAATTAAAAATAATTCGAAATATTTAATGAAAAGATTGCAGGGTCATGGCAAGCGATTTGTCCATTTTACTGTTTACACGTTGATATAATGCAACAGTTTCTTTTTATGATGTCTTTTTGCAAGAAGTATTTTCTGGAAGCACTGCAGGATGGAAGGTGGGGACGTTGCTGCTCTTATACGCCGTAGCGTGACGAGAGGGATCCGTGGCTGGAATCCAACGAGTTTATTTCATATCTGGGCCGAAAATGCCATCGCTGTCATCCTGTCTCACTGGCTCACTTTCGGTGCTCAGGTAATTACATCAGGGCAGGCTTCAGAGAGCTGTATCCAGGCAACAGGGTAGCCACGGCGACCGATAAGCCTTGGAAGAAAGCATAATAGTGGCAGGTATGGAGCGGAGATGTTGATATAGGAGTATGTGCCGTTTTAAAAACCTGGAACGGGGTAATGGAGGAGATGGATCCCGACTGGGCTACCGCTGATTCTTATCGTTCATTTATATTACACTGTTCTTAGCTTTGAGACAGTGGAAGGAGGAGAGTTCTGGGGCGCAGGAGTACCTGTAGCCATGGTAGGAGGTACGCTGGAGTATCTGAGTGGGCAGTATGAGAGTGGTGGGAGCAGGTACACGAGAGTACCTGTAGTAACAGCAGGAGGTACACAAGAGTACCTGCAGTGATGGTGACAGGTACATAAGAGTACCTGTAGTAACAGCAGGAGGTACATGAGAGTACCTGCAGTGATGGTAACAGGTACATAAGAGTACCTGTAGTGACGGCAGGAGGTATAGGAGAGTACCTGTAGCCATGGTAACAGGTGCATGACAGTACCTGTAGTGATGGTAGCAGAAGAAATGCCAAGAGGGTAGTATGGCCATCTAGGTTCCTGAGATCCGATTCAGCCTGCTTACCTTGCTGCAGTGTGGGTGAACCCCCTCCCAAATGTGACTACTCCTGACCAGGCACAGCCACTTAGTAAATTAACAAGATTGATTGCAGTCACTGATTTTTATAAAATTGAGGTTATCCAAATGGGGACCTGAAAAGATGTCCCCAAAAGTAGGGACATTTCAGGTTTTACCACACTTTGGGAACATTTTGGTCCTTAAATGTGATCTATGCAAAGCCATACGCACTCACATCTTTGTGGGGGTCCATTAATTTCTATGGACATAACCCTAATCCCAAAAATGACAGCCTTAATCCCTACCCAGCCCTAACCTTAACCATAAGTAACCAAACAAAATACAAGAGTTTGGGTTTTTTTTTTTTTAATTGCAGTCACAGATTTTTATAAAACTGAGTTTCCCCTTGTAGGGACTGAAACAATGGGTCCCACAACATCAGCATCTGGTCCCCACGTCGTAATAATTTCAAACACACACTCGACAATTAGCGGTTGGTTTAATCTGCATTTGTACAGCAGTCATCTCCTGAGTGACAGATACGCGGTTACATCGCCCGTGTGTGTCCCTTCGCTGACAAAGGGGGGATTAGCGTCAAGCCATTTCCGAAAGTCGTCCAGCCTCCATTGTTTGAGGAACCATGCGCACGCGGCTTTCGCTACATTTATTTTTCTTCGGCAGTTTTCTCGGTATGGCGTTTAATTTCCGCTGCGATAGGGACGCTGCCTTCTCAGACTGTCTGACTGCGCTTTGCCAGGGGATGCAGAGCTGGCTGATCAGTAGTGATTAGAGGTCTGGGAAATAGAGTGGTAAATGGTGATGTGTGCTCTGGGTAAATAGCCAAGCTGTATCAATTAACGCAACTTTTACCGCCTTAATTAATCTGACTTTCTGACACTGTTTTCCTTTTAAATGAAAAATATAAATATAGGAATGGTGGAGGTCAGGAGTGCCGTTTACAGGCTTCCTGGTTAGAATGACTGAAATTTAGTACCTAATACAGTGATGACCAGCCGGGCAATCCCCAAAACATTTTGAATCAACTGCATTGCAACTTCCAGTCCCCTCCAGTCAGCAAAATGTATCATGCCCCCCCCAAATAAAATCGCATTTACGCAATTTGGAAGCTCACCACAACATTTTGACTTAAGACTTTCTTAGCCTGAGCATTCATCCATCCATCCATCCATCCCTCCCTCCCTCCATCCATCCCAGGCAGCATGGGGCACACGGCTGGGATGCACCCTGAACAGGACGCCTGTCCTCTTAGATGATTATTTGGTGCAAATGAATTTTTAATGAGCAGCCAGACTGTTTTCCTGGCCGTGTTTCTGTCCTCCTCTGCCAATCTGAAATTCCCAGATTGAGCATTTTCAGGAAAAATGAATCACCCAGGTGGGTGACAAGGCAGCGCGTTTCTCCCGCTGCGCGATTACTCCCGTCATGCCGGGGATAACGACTGTGGATGTGCACAGACAGCACACGGGACAGGCGGCATTGCTTCCAGGAGACCGTTTTATCTGGAGCGTGAGGAGAATCCCAGAGGCTTTTCAGGGTATCGCCAGATCTGAGTTCAGCACTGGCCCTGTGCTGATCAGTAGCAGAGGTTGCATGTAATCTCTGCTCTGTGTTCATTTGGTTTCCCAAGTTCAAAGAGATTGAAAGCTCCTGCTGTAAAACAACAGCTTAGCCATTGTCCTGACGGAGTACCCACAATGCACTGCAGCTCCCAAAGCACTAACAGGATGCCGAACTTCTGTTCAAATATGTAATTACTTCTAAATCTGAACTTGCCACGGCTTTGCCCTTGGTTGTCTTTGAGCTGCGAGTTTCAGAGAGTAAACAATATGAAAATGAGAGTTTCCCTCCCTGTCGCGGCGATTAGTCATGCTCTCTGAGACGCCTGCTCGCTCCCAGCACTGTCCCGGGATGCTGGCCTCCCCTTTTGGCTGGAGCACCAGGCCTGAGCCGCCAGATATAGGGGTTCCCATTTTCAGATGAACGTCAGATTTGAGGCCAGCATCCCGGTCGGTATTATATGGGGGGGGCTTTTCCGCTTGGGGAGGGAAGCTGACACCCTGGCTCACTCTGGCCACACCCTTAACCCCAAACCTCAGGCTTCCTACTCCGGAATTGGCCTGTTTTTCCAAGAATGCTGTACACAAATGTAAGTTTAGTACCACATTGCAGACATTTTTTCCTTTGCTGCAGCAGAATATTTGTGGGAACAGTTCAGGTTTCATACCCTGCTCAAAGGTACAGCAGATGGGCTCTCCTGGGACATCAGCCTTCACATTCAAATCTGTGTGTATTTAACCTCTACTGTATAAGCTGCCCCGCATCGCACTTAGTATATGAAGCAACAAAGGATCACTTTGCCAGCAGCTGCCCCGAGCCCCCCCCCCACCACCACCTGGGCTCCCAAGTGGACTGTATGCCATCATGGTTAATTAAACAGTCACAGGACATGAGTGTCTTCTGAAGGAGATGCTGTTTCGCGTCAGATGTTTTTCTGTTTATGCTGCTGTGCAAGGGAGCTGACCCCACGCTCGGTCAACACGGGACTCTCTGAGAGTCGGGGTCATCCAAACTGCGTCTGCTTCCTCTCGGGGGAAAAGTCACAGTTCTTCCGAGGCACTCGATTTTGCCTCTACGAGGGCAGGCCGAATGCTCTCCGATGCTCGGTTCGGGGGGCAACGCGTATCTCAGAGATCTGCCAGAAGATAACGAGGCCCAGCAGCGGAGAGGCATGGCGGTTGTGATTTACAGAAACATCTCTGTGCGTTTATGGGGTCTGAGGTCAGTTCGGCAGAGAGCTGGGTGTCCTGGTACCTCCAGGCGGTGTCAGAGCGAGCCGTCCTTGATGCCGTGGTTGTGTGGCGTTTTGGCTGAGATTCTCCCACTCTCTCTCTCTTTTGGTCTCAGCACGTATTCCTGGTGTTGAAGTTCATCCTGGCGTTTGTCATCCCCGATATTCCGAAACACATCCAGATCAAGCTGGCGCGCATGGAGTTTGAGTCCATGGAGGCCCTGAAGAAAAAGGTAAATGGGGGGCGGGAGGGCGGGAGGGCGGACCAGACCCCTCCTTCTTCCGGGAGAGTCTGAAACCGCACATCTATGTCTGGGCAAGAGACACGGGGGCTGAGAGAGCAGCAAGCATGTTCCCTATGTACACGCTACATGCCACATGGCATGTGTAAACGCACTATGCAGCATGGCCCCTTTATAAACACGCCATGCAACATGGTTCCTTTTTAAAAGTGCTACACAGCACAGCTGCTTTATATACGGCCCCTTTATAAACATGCCACATGGCACGGCCCCTTTATAAACATGCCACATGGCACGGCCCCTTTATAAACACGCCACATAGCACGGCCCCTTTATAAACATGCCACATGGCACGGCCCCTTTATAAACACGCCACATGGCACGGCCCCTTTATAAACATGCCACATGGCACAGCCCCTTTATAAACAGGCCACATGGCACGGCCCCTTTATAAACATGCCACATGGCACGGCCCCTTTATAAACACGCCACATAGCACGGCCCCT